>CAIGRP010112516.1:0-31081 GCA_903798385.1 Fraxinus cuspidata
TTACTATTTTCAATTTTCAGCTAAGCCCAATTAATCAAATTAGACATAAGTTTTACACAAATTTCTTATTCTACCGTAATGTCATTTTTGTCGTTTTATTATTGTGAACTCGCTATCTTCATCTTATTATGATTTTAACGGTCAAATTTATGAAGAACTCAACAAATAAATCTGCAAAAGATATCACCAGATTGAACTAAGTTATTCTGTAAGAGTTAAGATTGAATATGTCATAATCGAATTAATGTAGCGTTATTGTAAATATAAAAAAAACTAATAATTGTACGGAACTCGGGAACCAAATAGAATCGAACTGAACCGAATGGAAACGACCCGAATGATTCCATAATTAAATTTGGACCCGACAGTTCCACTTACTAAATACCCGAAAATCTCGGTTCGGTTCGGTTCGGTTCGGTTCTCTTCAGAATCGAACCGAACCAAACCATGTACAACCCTAATTCCAGGCAAGGCTGCCTTGTTGAACGCATTGGTGGGCAAGGGCGAGGCTGATTCCGGTCAACCTGCCAATGACGAAGACGTGGCGATCCTTGGTTGGGACTCTGACGGCCTGGGTTGAACGATGAAGTATAGGAAGATTAGGATATAGAGGGGGAGGAGGAGGGGGATTAGAAAGAAGAGAGAGACAGGCATCCGCCATTGAAAGCTGTTTTTTGGAGGACTGTCTGGATTGGAAGTGGATCAATCACTGAAATCAGGAGTGCTGGTAGGGGAGTAACTTGTGACAGATCCGAGGACATGTTTGGCCAATTTAAAATCAAGTCCATTTTACTTTTAAGATGAAGGGAGAATTGCACGCTTTGAAGGAGGAGGAGAAACCACTATAACTTCATCCCGGTCATTCTATATTTCTTGTCCACCTGTTGTCAAGTGAATTATGTTAATTTTTGACACACCGAAGTTAATTTAAGATACAAACTTGTGAATCCATGTATGATTTTGATGAAAGTTGAGTTCTTGGATAAATTTGATACAAGGGTAAAATCATGGATCATTCTCGTACAAAGAATAAAGTTCATGTACCATTCGGATAATTAACTTACCAATGTTGTCACGACATTGCCACGTAGACATTCTATTTGCCACATGGATTATTCCGTTAGTTTCGATTAAAGAAATTTATTTCATGTATGTATACAATACAAATTTGAAGGTTCATATATTTCCAGTCTTATATAGATAGTCATATTTTTTTCTCTCCCCCAAATTATAATCTTCTTTCTTATTTAGGAGTCTGATTAATAAATTAATTTCCTAATATATATCTCTATTTAATGTGTTTTGTTATCACAAATATAATTTAATTATTTTGAACATCGATTGCAAGTTGGGTGGGGTACATTAAAAAATGATAGTAAAATTTATTATTTAGCTATATTAACTAAATTTTCTTAATCTGGAAAAAAGAAATATCATTATATTTATAGGACGGAAGGAATATGATTTTAATACAAAGTTAAGTTCATGTATGACTTTGATAAAGGATGGGATAAAGCTCATGTCTAAACCAACTTCGCCAAGTCTATGTCTGACTCAAGTTTATAAACAAGTCACTTCTATTTCACACATTTCAAAGGAACTCTCAAGGACTACCACTCATCCACCGTTCAATATATTTATAATTTCAAACAATTTGTAAACACTTTCCAAACATGCTCTAATGTTTTAGAGAGACTGAAAGAGTTGCAAGCCACCGAAGCTAAGGGAAAGTTACTGCGCTTGGGCATAGAAGCTGGTGGGTGCCAATATAACTTCTCACTCGATGGCAAGACCAATGTTACTAACATGGTACGAAAATAGAAGTTCCGCCTTTTACAATAAAACACTGAAGAACCTATGACAAATATTATTCCGGTACCTGGCCCATTACAACATAGAATTAGGGACGTTATCAGAATTACGCCCCACCCGCCATATCCACATATGTAACTCCATTGATCTCCTTGAAAATAACCCGTCATTTCCTCAAACACGACTGTTGTCACCTTTGCCAGTCATGCCATTGACATGGACATTGTCTTTGGGAATTTTATTCATTAGATCAAACAATGGTAAATCAAGATTTGATCGAGTCATCTCTTCTAGTACAGGAGGAGCCTGCATGTACAAATTCTTCCCTCGGTGAGTAACACTCACTTTACTAGGAGCAGCCCGGGATGACCTTCGAGCAGATCAATGAACTGTTGCAAGACCACATAATTAAACGAGTAAATGCAATAATTTCAGTAATAAATTGGAAGTTGGAGACGGGAATATCAAAAATAGATCATCAAAAAATGTGGAATAACAGATAGAGGTAGCAAACGAATCAAACAGCCCATGCTTCATGAATCCATGGATTATTCATGAGAGCACCTGGAATCTTGTGAAAAAAGCTTCTGGTCATGTGGGTAGCCCCCGTCATAATGAATAAGAAACGACCCTTTATGAATCAAACACCGTTTTTACCAATATAAAATAAATAAGGCCACTAGTGAAATAGAGAAAAAAGAAAAGAGATGAACCTTTCTCAAAGTAATGTAAGTATCGAGCTCAATAAGAACACCAGGACCACAAACAAGACGGTCTTTGTCTCTGACAAACTCTGTAACTTTGGTGTGGAGACCTTCAACTCCATTATACCTGTAACAAAATTTTACAATTATAAACTTATAGGTTCAACTTCAAATGATAGAAGAAAAAAAAGTTTAAAAAACAAAATCAAAATAAGACATGCAAGGCAAACATGTAGCAGATAAGCACAGAACAACTATGCACGCTTCACTAGATTTGGCAAGGGACAAACAAAAGGTGGCAGACTTGACATAATCACTATCTCAGTGTTATCAGTGTGAAGAATTGATGCCGTAAATTTCATAATGAAAAGATCAATGGTGAAACTGTTAACCCATGAAAGAAAGCTGGTGTTTTCATGGAGAATAGTCACTTCATCTATTAACAAAATCAAACAACTGAAGCAGGCTTACGTTAAGTAATTTGATAATGTCCTGCTGCACCCAGAAACAATCTTCAAGGTTTCCAAAGCACAGGCAGCTGAGATAATCGCATTGGTGGATGCTATAGCAGGAATAATATTTTTCACGACTCCCTGTAAATGGCAAAAACAAAAATTATCTGTTATTACATGCATATTCTATGAACAAAATGAAGCGCTTAAAGATAGAGCATGTAATACGAATCAATGACTTGAGTTATATTGGCTATCCTCACGACTCTTTAGTTCAGTAAAACAGTCACTTGCCGGCGGTAAAAATGTAAAAAATTGACATACATTATCATGCCATGTGTCAGACAAATTAATAGGGCTGATAATAGCAAGTTGCAACACATTTGCTCACCTAAGTCAAAGAATATGTAACTCTTGGAATTCCAAAAAGCTCTGCCCTCTTAACAGCCTGTGGATTAGAATGGACGAGTTAAAGTAACACACACACATAGAAGAAGCCTCATCGTTTTCTTGGATATATTAGTACAAAAATATAAGACACGAGTTCACCTCTGAATAAATCCACTGCATATGTTCAGGGTTATCTGGAGCAAAAGTTTTGCCACTGTTAACCTGCAAGCGGAACATATAATATGATAAACTAAATGATGCAAAGGGATCCCTAAGAATCACCAACATGTGAAAGATTTAGTGGATATGCTTACCTCATCCCATTTAATCAAATTGGCATATTCAATACAATGAGCAGCAGTTCTAGGAGTTTCTGCGGGAGTACATAAAAGGAAATTTTACTTGTGGTGGAAAGAGCCAAATGGTACACTCAAAACATGGTGTAGTTCCTGGCACTATAATCCTGGCATGGCCCTTGAATCCTTCAGTTCCACCATCTACCATAGGCTTGACGGTTTCTTTTTGTGGATTATCATCAGTCATATTCTGTTTAAATATAACAAGAAACACAAAACATGGGCTCGTTTAGAGTCTTACGAAAGTCGTGCTCATTTCATTTTCAATATTTATTTTCTAATTGACAGCATAAATATTAACATAAAAAGGAATCATGTATAATTTCCAAACTATTGGAATATCAGTATGAAAGAAGCGTGCATGTCCTTCTGAATGATACTTTATTCTTGTTTGTGTTTTACTCAGAGCAAGAGGATTACATTTTTAGTCAGGAACTTAGTGAAACCTCCAATTCATCAAAAAACATGTCCAAGTTTCACATAAAAATTTACTGTAGCTTTATTAGGAAAAAAGGTAACGGAGCACAGCACCTAGCATAACTGAAAAATTGCATTGTCTTAATTCTATTGTGTCAATAAGCTTCTTACCGATAAGAATAAATAAGTTATTCTGAATTCAAAATGAAGAAGTGTGTATATATATACACACACACGCGTACACACACACATATATATATGTATCAAACACGGACCATTATGTCCGAAATTTTAGTAGGAACAGCGTTACGTTTAAAGCTCAGAATGTTCAATATGATACCCCGAAAACATATTTAAACTTTCTGTATACTTTTACCTCTTTGGACCTAGTTTCAGTTTCTTCACGGAAGCTAAGCGGTGATTATTTATTACAATATGTTTATTAAGACCTATATCAACAAGGTTAACATAATCTAGCACAAAAGGATCAAGAACTTTCGAAAATGGGATAAACCCTCTCATCCAAATCCAAATAATAAATATAAATAAATGCATTGAACTCATCTAAAAACATAAGCTATTAGAGAAGGATTTACTTATATTTATATATCCATCATGCTCCTTATTTTCACAGAGACACATGAAATTTTCCATAATTGGGCCATGGTTAAACTCAAACTTTGGAAGTTTGCCTACGCCAATATTATGTTGAACCACCACATTTATATACTTAAATTATTCGAGAAGGGATAATTTTATTTATTCATATGTTTATCTTCAACAAAATGAACAAATAAATACCAAAAGTTTCAACAGATTAAAAGCATGAATATGATGTGTTTATATACAGTTTTGAATTATAAATAGATAGAAATGTGTATTGGATAAGTGAGTAAGCACTTGTGGGTCCACGGATATGTGGATAAGAAGTGATTTGACAGTTTTTTAAACAGTTTATAAACATCCACCAAATATAGGCTAATAAAAGATGAAAATTCGAGCATAATGCTATTGAATGAATTTCATCAAAAGCAACAAAAAACCCAGAGACCAAAACCAAATAATTTCCTAAAATAAGTGTCACTAGGCACATATTCGTTCATTTAAGATGTTAACAGGACCCAAAAACTGTAGACTGATTATACTCTAAAAGGGAAGGCAAACCTAGAAAGCCACAGCATTTATGTAGCTTCGAGCCTCGATGGAATCAAGACCAAGGACGATTATGCTGAAATCACAGTAAAAATCCAGTGGCTTATCCTTGATGCGACAGAAATGTGACGTGATATTCACACCACTGACTCTTTCCATCACTCTTTTTGCAGCAACTTCAGCTTTAGGTTTTCCTGTATCTTCAAGCCTACAGAAAATTACCAACTAAAAAATTTTCAGCATTAAGTAAACTTTCTGCTAAAATCCAACTACCTTTTAAAAAAGAACTGAACTAAAAATTTCATATTTGTTAGTTTTAAACTCCAAATTAAATTTATTTTGCATTTGGAAGCACGGAATTAGGGATTCATAACCAAGGTTGTACTTAGGACTTGAGATGCGAAATCTGCTAGGCTTGGGTTGTCAAACTCTGGTTCAAGACAAGCTTTTTAATGGTTGAAAGTTACGTATGAATACTTTTAAACTCGCGGATTTGATCTGCCTGTCTAACACTCAATTTGTTAGGTTAACAAGTATCAAAACAGCGCAATTCATTAATGATGTTCAAGATAGCCTTAATTTCTGGTAAATGGCTCATTCAGGCCAGCTAAAGAAAATAAAAGATCTGAGCTTGAGCATATTTTCTTGCATGTTTGTGATTGTTGATAAAATGACATCAGAACAAGTTCAGACGACCTAAACCTTAGCTCAAGTTGGCTAATTGACATCCCTGACTCACAATGGAATTGGAGGGGATAGCATAATGTTGAATAGATTCTTCTGGAAATCCAAGTTGAAAAGTTGATCCACACTAGCAATTATGTCTTCACGTGTTGATAATATCTTTGTTCCAACTCCCGAAACGAAATTCATGCATATAGACACATGTGAATACAAAAGTAACCAATCGTTGCTGTTAAACCCTATAATTTTTCGAATTATACGTGCATCCCATAAAGTAGCAAATAACCATCCTTGTAGTTAAAAGATGATCACCAAAATATCCAACAGTGAAAATCCACAACTCCAATCGAACTGTGACTGCTTAAATTCAAAAGGATATGAGCACCACTATTGAGCAAAGGATAAAATCAACATGTATCCCTTAATCACCTTATAAACTTTAACAATATTCTCCATCACTCCTTTCATTCATTACACCTAGATGCATTAAAATTAACATATTTGGACATGTTTTCGTGCGTTCACACATCGAGCACATAATCAGCATTAAGATTAACCTGAATAGAAACTGGCGATTAAGATTGGTTACTTCGATGCAATCCATTTCAATGACGTCGAGGTTTCGGAATCCAGATAAAGCCAAGTCTTTAACCAATTCGCACCCAAGCCCACCTGCGCCTACTACCAAAACTTTCGCATACTCCTTTATGTCATCTCTCAGCTAAACTCATAAATAAAAACAATAGTTAGACGGATATTTTGATAGTTAAAATATCAATGCACTATGTATTCGTGGAAAATACGCAATGAAGAGAAAAAACTCAGACTCGGGTAGAGAGAGAAAGAACTACTTCTGGACCGGGCTCAAAGTTTGGCCATACAAGGTGACCAGGCCGGAGGAGGAGCTTGTCGAGGTCTCTTGATCTGCTGGGCGGCGCCGCAGCCAACGTTGCCGGAGAGCTTATATGGAATGCGAACTTATTTGTGGAGCATTCGGCGGTAGCATAGAATTTACGCATGGGGTGCGAATGGACTTAACCTGAGCACTTAATAAAAAAAAAAAATTCCACGTTGGTACACGATGTTTTTAAAAATGACGTAATTGACCGTTACAATTTCAATTATTGCATGTAGGTATATATAGTTTGATTTTTCTTCAAAACTTACAAATTGTAATCTCTAATAAGCAATTCCCATTGTTTTCATTTACCTTCTCACGGCAAGAAATGCCCAACTAAGCTATAAAGCACTTTTTTTTAAGTTACTTATTTTATTAGACATGATTTTTTTTAATCTCTCTTTTTACTTGCAAAACTAGAGTAAATCTTAACTCATAAGCTACATACACAACAGGAATTCATCTTTACTCATTGATTCAATATGCAAAACTGCCAACAAAATCTATCCACAATTGTTCAATTCTATTCCTAACTTGCCCCTAAAACTGGAATTTATCTGTGCAAAAATTTATAAATAAAAAAAAATGTAAGAAGATTTCGGATATCCCTACAATTAGATGATCTTTGCTCCGCTTGATACATGCACAGATGATCTTGCGCGATATAACTTATACGCTTCCTTGTGAATGATCATACCGCCTGTGCATGAAATGTTGAAGAATTCGTACTTTTCTTGGAATCGTACTTTAGCAAGAGGGTATAGAGTAGCTCGTTCCATGCATCGGGTACTCCAGGCAGACACCAGTGGCTGCAATCCTGTCTACGGAGGGAGGCAGGACCAATGTTTAGACCCAAGTAATATAAAGAAGAATGCCCGTCCTTTCTTCTTGCTGACATATGAGTTACATTTAGCGTTCTCAAATCCAATTCTTTCCCGTGACTTGACATAACATCGGCAAATATGCTATATTGAGCCCAAGTGTGGAATGGCACTAATGAAGAACCGAGCTCTGGAAGCGTCTCCAAGTGACAGGTTCCTCCGGATCTCCAATCTCCACCCCTGAAAAGTTTGTGTTCACTTTGTTTATTGAAATGAATGAGAAACGTGTATTAATGCAGAAAAACGTGCAGTACACATGATGAAAAGCAGCACCACCTTTGGCACGTCTATTGAACTATTCTGCATGTTTTACACCAGAAAAATCAAGTTCTCTAATATGCTAAGGGACTATTTTGTAAGTTGTTTGTCAACATGGGATGCTGTTAGACGGTATGGAGCATACTATAAACCTGAGGGTTCACAGTGGTAGCCCCCAAGTCGCATATTCTAGGTTTTTTTGGTTTAGGGGTATATGGGGGCGTTTATACATATTAGGCCGCCCTAGGCGTTTCTAGTAAAAAACGGATAGACGAGTGAGACTAGTCCTCATTTCTTCTTGATGCTAAAACCTACAGCGGGTGAACGTAGCTCTATATTGATGGTGAACCAATATAAATCAAATTGTGCTTCTGATTTTGTTTTGTTTAATCATGCTCTTGTAATTAAAATTAGGGCTTGATTCCTAACATAAGTAAAACTTTCAACATATATGGGCTCAAGAGCTACAGCCACTCCTCTGTATCAACCATCCTTGCATGCCAATACTAAATTAATGAAAATGCATTTTACTTTTTGATATAACCCAAGCCAATTCCTGTATCTTAACGTGATAAGCTCATGTGGTAATAAAGGTCAAAAACGCAAAAAGATAAAAAAGATCGTGGGGGAAGAAAAGCTCGAGTGAAACCTGAAATGTACAGGAGCATATGTCCGAAAGAAGACCTGTGTCTTGGTGGTATTCACTTCTCTATGTATCCATTCTACCACGGTTTCTAAGGACTTCCGGTATGCACTCTCAACTCTCACGTCCATCTTCACCTCTGATCTTTCTTGAAAGTAACAACCCCTGAGAATACATTCATATATCTTAAAATCAGCAAATTCAAAATGGTACATGAACAAAAACATAACGACACTATTGCCTCTTTCTGCAGAACATTCAAGTAAATATTGGTCTTCATCATGACCACTTAATTCACATGTCTTTCTTTTAATCGTAGTTTTTTTTTTTTTGGGTGCGTATGTGTGTAGTCAGTGGACGGGTTTTAATCTAAAATCTACACCTAAATTAGGCAAAACTCAAAATTCAAAGACGATACACAAAGCAAATATCATATGAGAGAGAATTTGAGCAAAATTACCCTCTTATGGTCTTCTCATAATTCCACCAATGTCCCGTGTTGAAAACGAGCACATCAGCATCTTTCCATTTCATAGAAGTCCAATCCATTTGATCTAGTTTTATAGTTGTTTTAATCTTTGATGAAATGTTGGCAGGAGGCCGGCTTTGCAATACAAGAAATGGTGCCCTGTAGTATTCCACGGTGCAATTATATTCCATAAACTTGAATACCAAGAATCCTTTATGCTTTGTAATTGGGTTTCCATTTACTTCGTAGATTGAGTCTTTGTTGAAAATAGCAGAAGACAGCATGCAGAGAAGGGACTCCCATTGGTTTCTGCCAATTGAGTCTCCCACAAACACTAGACGTTTATTTCGCAGTTTTTCGAGCATAATCTTCGCATTAAATCTGTTTTATAAGCATGGAGAAAAAGTTAAGCAAATTATTTCCCTCCAATTTCATCAACTGCATATTTGGTATCAAAACATGCTAACAATCCTACGGATATAAATGGTCATCAATATTTATGAGATGAGATCCTTCCAAACAAGCTAAGAGAATGCCTAAAGTGCATATTCAGAATGTATTTTCGAAAATTTAATCAGGGAAAACAAATTGCAAAATTGAGGACGGTAGTGAAATTGATCCCTTGAGAAAATTCCTATTTCAGAAATAATCAGAATAGGTCCTTCAAAACAATTATACAACAGGAAAATTCTCAAAAGGAAGACACAAACTTGCTCCTCATCAAACTGAATTATTCATCAATATAAGTAACAATAGGTAAATTAAGAAAAAGTGGCCAATGTCGTGCTAAATGTCATAACTTTGTCACTCCAATTCATAGCCCAAAAAATAAAACAAAAAGAAGTAACAAATAACGACAGAAAAATTAATGAGAAAAGGAAAATACATTCAAACAAAATTTTGAAAAAAGAAAACATTATATAATATAGAACTCTTACAAGTATTAGAAGTTAACAGTAGAGCTTAAGGGTGAATTAGAGGCTTAACTCAGTCGAGCAAATACAGAGTTGATAGTTTTTACTTTTCAAATAACATTATATTTCTTGTCATGAGGAATATTCAAGAGATGATATGCTTACCCTTGAAGACGAAAGCTTACCATTTTCGTCATTCATCAAAAGAAAATCACAAGAAAAATGGAAAAAAAAAAGGGCCAATCAGATACATGCCAAATTAAACCTAATTTCAAATAGAATATCAGTGCTGAAATATCAAATCCTTTTTTTTGCATCAAACAATCCTATATGGCATGTTTGGCAGTGAAGATTGAATAGGATTGGGTGGAATTGTTAAAGTAAAAAAAGAAAAGTTACAATCTTGTTGATCAGGTTGTTCACTTCTATCAAGTTTTGAGTAGCAAACATGTACGTAAAGGATAGTTTAATAAATTAACCTGTTGAATCAAACTACAGAACAACAGTATCAAGTCTTATGAATAATAATTTCATGTTTATTCAAGAAATAATCAAATAATCAAATCACAATCCAATCAATTCAAGTAAAAAAAAAAACTACAGTAGTTTAATTGAAGAATTGGGAACAAAATTAACCTGGGCAAATTGCAATCTTTGGGCTGCCACCTCCACTTGGTGTAGAAAAAATCAGGCCTCCCATTCTCAGAACATTTGAATCCTTCATCCAAGAAACTGCAATTTCTAGACTGATATAAAGGATAACTATCATCCCAAACCCAATCACCTTCAAACACGTCACACCCACCATTATTTTCACTTAAATAATCAACTTTTTTTCTACTCTGAATACCACCTCCACCACCAAATCTTAACCACAGAAACCTCTCATTCTGTGAAGAAAATCGAATAGCTACACTTCTGCAATTCAATAAAAAGAAGCAAAAAATCACACAAACTGTCACGAAAAAAAATCCAAGAATCCTTATTGAGGGCTCAAAAAGTCTCAATCTCTTGGCTTTCTTGAAATAATCCATAAAAGACATAGTTTCAGACTGTTCTACAAATGGGCTATTGCACATTTGAATCAAGAATCAGTTTTTCTTGTGAATCTTCAATCTGTATACACATAAATAGGAGTAGAAGAAAGAAACGGTGACTAAAGAATTGTAATCTGCAAGCAAGATATCAACTAAAAAATCATCATAACAAAGATTTTATTTTTATTTTTTTTGCAGGGGCTTCTTTACTTGTTCAAGTACTTTGAGTGTGATTAGCTAGAAAAGGAAGAAGGGTGTCTGTTAAGCAAAGTACCAGTTGTGGAAGAAATTGTAGATAGAGAAAGAGAAGAATTGTAGAGAGAGAACGGGATAATTGGAATTATTGGGTTGTGGGAGTGGTGGGATTACAGGTAATTGGATTAAATTTTCAAATCTAGAAAAAATCTCTCATATTTTAATTACAGTAGCTCTTGGCTCCATTAAATATATTAAAATAGTAATTTTTGAAAAATATATAGTTAAAAATAAAAAAAATATATATAATATTATCTTATTTAAAAATGTGTGATTAAAAATGAGTTTTGAAAAAATATATTTTTGATTTAATGGAGGAGTTAACCAGTTTAAGTAAAAATTTAAACTTTGACGTGAATTAAAAGAACGGTATATAGATAAATATTTCCTTTCACAAAATCGTGAGTGAAAGTTCGATAAAATTGAAATAAAAATAAGTCATTTAAAATTAATATCTCGATTAATCTAGAGAAGAATTGTGACTCGAGATGTAACACGTGATTAGTACACGAAACGTTTTGGTTTTTTTCATGGGCATAACGCTAGAAATCAGTTGTAACGGTTAAAAATACTAGTGTTGTCCCACGTTTTGGTTGCAATATTTGGGAGGGAAATGGGAGGTCTTTTGGAGGGATGTTAAGGCATGTTTGACTAAGTTTTAAAAAGTTTACTTATGAGGAAAAGGGCAAGTTTTAAAATAAAAAAAATAAGTTACGAAGTTACTTATCTTGATGATCTGATAAAAAATTAAATTAAAATAACATATTTCTTTTTGGAGCATAAGTGATTGACCGTAAAAGACAAATGTTCATAAGTTGAAGAAGCTGAAATTCGTAACGTTAAGAGGAGTGTGTAGTCGTGGAAAATGAAATAATTAAAGGGGTCGAAATAATTTGATCTCGTCAAATATTTTTATACATGTGATTGTGTCACCTACGGTAAATGAAAGTTAATTTTTAGGACTTACTAGCTCTTGTTTGGCCCCATTAAAATTTTTAAAAATTTTCTCTTTCTTAATTTTAATAACATATTTTTCAAATAAAATAATATTACACACAAATCTAAAATTTTTCATTATTTTTCAACTACATATTCTCCCATCAATTACTATTCCAAAATTTATAAATTTTCCAAAATGTGGCCAAACAATGTATAAATATATTGAGAAGCCAAAAAGTTAAAAAGAAACAATATGCATAGAAAACGCCTTCGTAACAACGATAAATAATTGTTTGACAAAACTTCTGATAAAAGTTGTAGATATCATAAAATAAGTAAATAAAATTTGATTGTTGACTTTGTCTCGACTTTTTGAAGTTTTTTGAAATCAGCACCAAAAGTATAAAACCATGTGTTATTTCCAATTTTTTTTTTATTAATATATCTGATACACGCTATAACATAATTAGACATGTAATAATTAGCTAATAATTGAGATGCCAATAAGTTCAGGAAAACAAAAGGAGTAAAGATTAATTTCATAATCTCTTAGTTTGTGGAAAATTACACGTTGAAGCAATTCTTCATATTTAAATTTGCATTGTTCAGAACGATGATTTTTCTTTGAAATTTAGGCACAATGATTTTCTTTGTTAAAAAAGTCTAGAGTTGAGATTCGATCGATAAACATCTACAAAAAATACGTATGTGTAAAGTATGATACAAAACATATTATACGAACATGGTAAGACCAAGTTCTCATAATTTGGTTCTGTTTAGCTAATATCAACTGTTATAGTTCCCGTCTTTTGAACATTTTAAATTAATTTTTTTTAATGGAAGTAAAATATAACTCACTCTGGAATTATTTTTATCATTAACAAATATTTTTACTTGGTGTGCCTTATAAAAATATTATAACTTCTTAATAAAATCAAATAAGTTCTGTCACACGTCATTATTTATCAATAATTAGAGGGGAAAAATTCTGTTTAATTTTTAAATTACACAAAACTATGTTCTAATTATTCCAAGAAGCTAACACCACAAATGTCACTTCTCCGAAACATTATGAAAGTGAACATGACAATTGTCAAACTACTTTTTTTTTGGCTAACACCGCTTTTGTTTGAGATCCATTTTATTTTATTTTTATTTTTATTTTGCTAAGATTACATTTTGAAATAATAGATTGATGGAGAACGTGTAATTAAAAAATAAAGAAAATTTTTGAATTTGTATGTAAACAAGATGACTCTTTCTTATGCAAAATCAACAGACGTGGAGGATTTTTGAAAAATTCCACGTTTTTATTGAGATTGATGGAATAAAGTGAAAAGATCTTATTGTATTGATTCTCAAAGTGAATTTACCGATCGTGATTGCATAGCAGAGCCTCCAAAGCCATGGCAGCCGCTGCTGTACCTTTATTTCAAAGTTCGGAATTCTAAAGCCTATTTAGCCGAACGAAATTAAATTTAAAAAAATGTAATTATTGAAGATATAATATGTGAGAACTGATCAAGATGGTTTTGGTCAATGGAGGCCGGCTACGATATAGAGAAGTAGATAAAAATTTTGCACATAATTTAATGGATGATTCACAATACTGATCATGTGACAGGCCACAAAAAGTCATCCTCTCACATATTTTATTACTCAAGGCCAAATTCACTATATGATAAGAAAATTGGTATTTTCATCAATTTTTTCCATCTTCTCACATATTTTATTACTTAAGATATCGCTTATGTGTCCCAGAATTGTACATAGACACGAGGAAACTTTCGAAAAACACAACAAACCTAGGAACGTGACTAGAACTCAAAAATGACAACAAATATCAACTTGATGATCAGGGCACAATAGTATTTGAACTACAACAAAAAATTAAGTCTAATACTCAATAAATTTGAACTTGGCTTCATGTCATAAGACTCAACACAATTTGAAGCGGATTATCAACAGTTGGCTTCATGTCATATGACTCGACACAATTTGAAGCGGACTATCAACCGAATGCAACCTTTCACCCTTTACCAAGACTTGGGACTTGCTCACAAGAATGTAGGTGGAGCTGAGTATAAATGATGGTTAAGTAATTCTCGGCCTATTAATAATGTTGACCTCAAAAAGTGACTCAAACACGTAATCAACAGGATATAACTTCCACATAAGCTCCTTCCTACACGTGATAACACATCGTTAATCGTCTATGTCATTTTTCGATAGGGGTGAAAGCAGCCACGATCACTTTGACAATTAAGTCGGTGAATTGGTAAACCAAAGTGAGGATGTCCGGTGGTGGTTGTAATCACTGGCGTGGCTATCGAGATAAACGTGTTTGGACAAGGCTAATGTAAAGAGCTAGTGTTATTTTCTCACCTCCAGAATCGCCTCTTTCCACAATGTAAGTGTGGGTATTTATAATGAAAGGAGGTAAGAGAAGAACTTTTGGATGTGAAGCACATGACTTTAAATCTTGGACGGACGGTCCTTTCATATGTGTCAATCCATAGGCAATTTAATTAATGCTTTCTAGCATAGTAGTTCGTGATTTGACATTTTAGAATATGTCATACGTCCCATCAATCAGTTTGAGGATTTGATTCTTAAAATATTTACATAAAAGATCTCCTAATACATAGGGTCAAAGAAAAACGGTTTGCGACAGGAGTGGTAATTGTGTTTTGAGTCTCATCACTTCAGACTTGGTTTCATTTAATATTATTGGTCAGTTCGTTTGAGGTGTAGCAAAGTGATGCGGAGTACGGGCCTTAACATCCGCCACGTGATGGATGAATTCAGTTCGTCTGCCACGTGATGGATGAATTCGGTTTGTACGTCCACGTCATCCAACACGTGGTGGATGGCATGGAAATCTGTAACAAATACCTTAATTTTTAACACTAGAAGAGGGAGGAAAGTTGCTAATAGCGATTAAGTGTTCACAAGCAAAGTGTTAAGGGTAATTCTACTGCTTAAGTGTCATGGTTTTTGGTTTAAAATCATGTGGTGGTCTTCATCGGTGATGCAACCATATAAAATGTATACATTTAGTCTTTTAGATGTGGGTAATTATTCTTGGCCAGGCTCAAAGCCAGGCTCAAAAACGGGGTTCTTTAGATGTAGTATATGAACACCAGAAACTGAATTCTTAAGAGAGACAGACTTCTTAAAAGAAATTCTATCGTTCATGACCAAACAATTATTCAAGCTACCAAGTTTCATTATCATTTACAACTAATCACTCAAAACATATAAATATTTAAATCTCAAACTTGTGCTTTTCTTCATAGATCTTTGCATCTCAAGAGCCCAGAGAAAACCCACAAGGACGTGTATGCAGTCCTCCATTCAACGGAAGAGCTTGTGTATCATAGTGCCCTCCACCACAATTCGAAACAATCATGTGATCTAGTCAACAAAAAGCATTGCAGGTTGTATTGGGACTTGCAAGTTACAATCATATGGCCAATAAATTCTTTACTGCACAAGCCTTGCTACCAGTGGAGAACACTTTGGCATGCTCTGTGTAAAGGTCCAACAAGGCGTAAATTACACGACCACAAAAACAAACAGGTTTTACTGCAACCTAGTGCTTCCAGTAACAAAAGCTCTTCAGATTGATTCCTGCTTCATGCATTCGCTGTAAATGAAAAGGTTCTCTATACACCAATATGCTCACTAATGTCCATTCCAACAACATTATCCTTGTGTAACGCACAACTTTCACCAAGAACAATCTTCACATCAAGAAAATAAATGAGGTTTTCTATTATTTCCTGAATGTTAACCAGTAGGTACCTAAAAACCATTATTCGACTTCATCAACTTTAAAATTTGGCATTCTGCAACAATTAAAATTTAATTTTTGTTACCACATAATCTATCCTTGAAAGTCCAAATATTACAAATCTACACTCTTAAATCATTAGGTCCCAAGAATTTGCACCAAAATAAAGAGATTTTCTTTCGTAATGAAAAGATGAATAAGAGTTAGAGCTCTAACCTTATGTCGGAATAGTGGCTTGCGGGACTATGCTTTGCCTTTTCAAGATGTTATTTGAATAGTTCTTTCCAACCTTTGCTTCGTCATATGTTCAATCAGAAAAGGTCTCAAAAAGGCACTTTCTTTTTTATGACATTAATAAAGAAATCGATTTTGTTTGCTGACAAAGCATAAGCCTAAACTAGAGACTTAATCGACCTACTTTCTTCTCTTTAGTGATACCATTTTATTGCCCTTGTCTGCTTGAAATGAAATCTGGAGAGTATTCATGCAGCAGGAATAGAAGTAATGGACTTTTACAGCCTTTAGTTCTATGTAAGGATAAGAGGAAAAGGTGAGCTTATAGTAGTTGTACTTTTGCCGAAGAGCCACTCTTTTCGTTGGGTGGACTTATCATAAACTATCTATTTATTAGAAACAAGTCGTTCAGCTTCTCACTCTTAACTTATAGTCCAGAATTTCTCCTTACCAACTTTTTCATGCCAACATTTTTTCCTTTTCATCCAAGATTTCAGAAACAGCATTACCTCAAACAAGCCTGTGTGACTGCATCGACTACAATTGAGAAGATATATTAGCAATATTTCACCTTGTTCTAATACTCCAAAATGGCAAAACCAACTTCCATGTTACCCCCAGACCTCAAATTTCTACAGGGTAACGGTAGATAGGCCTGAGGCACCCAAGATCAGCCCATAATTGACTCCCCTAAAGCTTGTTCAATAGTTTTCAAAGTTTAACTAAGTGCATTTTGAAACGCATTTTCCTTCTCATAGGTTTAAACTTAGTTTCATAAGCTAAAACATGTCGAATGTACTGTAAATTATTCAGCTTGTAGAGCTCAGCTCGAGAAAAAGCTCGTTCAAGCTATAATCAAAAAACAAATAATCTCTAGCAATTTCAGACCAATTATTACAATATCAAGCCGACTTAAAATGCCTAAAACTCAGCTCAATCCGGCTCATTCACTACATTTCTAAATGCCCCTGAGATAAGTAATGATCAAGAATTATTCAAAAACATAAGTGTCTAATCGTCGTTCATTACATCATCAAATTCAGAATATAATGTTAAAATCTCATCTTGGAACTTTCATCAGCAAAAAACATCCTTAACAAGCCTAAAACTCGTTTAAAGACAGCTCATCCACAACATTTCTAAATGCTCTCCAACGAATAAATTATCCATAAACTCCACATAATATAAAGTTAAATCACATGAGCAAAAAATTGCAATCAGCAGCAAAAAAGAAACAAACTAACCTCCAAGAGATATACTCCCCAATTAAGTACTCACTATCATAAAACCCAAAACTAATAAGAAAAAAGGGATTGAAGCCATCAAATCATAGCTTGTAATCTGACTTTAGGAAGTCATCTTGTCGGTAATCGTCGAAGTGAAATTCTGTTGGCTTTTTCCCAATACGCTAAAATCACACAAAAAAATTTAAGTCAAAAAACACTAACAATCAGGAGCAAATATGAAAGACACAAAAACTAACCGCCACGAATATAATCCTAGTTCAGTAATATAAACTGCAAAAACAATAAGAAAAAGAAATTAAAGGCATTAAATCATAGCTTGTGATCCGACTTCGGGAGTCCATCGGAGAGAATTGTTGTGTGGGCAGTATTAAAACCATCATCTGCAATATTCTGGGCTTCAGAGAAATCGGATTGAGCTTGAAGGAGAGCTTCTTGTTCTCGCTGTTGCTGCTGCAATTGGGCTTTCTCAAGAAAGGGCTTGAAACCCAGTTGCAGAGTCAAGTAGCCGAATGCCAGAGCTCCCATCACCACCACCCCTGATCTCATCGCATTCATTTTCGCCGTCCCTCTCATCTTTTTCTTCCTTTTTGGATTACAGCATGTTTGTCTAAGGAGAGTATACTTTTAACGCTTATAAGTGAAATAGTAAGGATATGTTTTTCGATTTTCAAAACAGTGATTCTTTCCTATTTTCGAAAATCTATTTTTGAAAACAAGTTTAAAATTTACAAAGAAAACTCATTTTCAATTATAATTTGGAATTTTTTTTATTTTTCAAAACAATTTTTAAAAATGGCAAAAAGAACACTAGTTTAACAATCTCAAAATGAACCCTCAAAACACAACTCAAAATGAATTCAAAATTAAAAACACAAAATTGAAAAACGAAGAGAACAACCTCTAAGTTTTTATATTTAGGCATGGTTCACATATCAACAACAATTTTGCTAAGTTTTACTGGCAGCTTTGTTGACCTCTTATAATGTGATAAGCAATCTGGCCACTGATTTGAATAACACTTATTCTAACCAATTGTCAAATTTTTTACACATGAAATGTTAATCAGATGTCCAAAATGAATGTCATGATAGCTTTATTCTATCAACAATCAAACATTAGACAAATCTTTAAAACTCATTCGTGTTCATCATTGCATCATGAGCAATATTTTAGTAGTGCAAAATTCAATCTCTTGACACATTTTTTCTTCAGTCTTTGATAAGAGTGTCTAACTTTGAAACATCTGATATTCAGTCCTTGTGCATAGATAGGCGATCAAGATCCCAATTTGAAATTCTTTATTTAATTATGTGATTTCCCAAATCTTTACCCTTATTCAATTTCTAGCTTGTATTCTAACTTGTTGATGTTATCAGTATCCCAGTTTTTGGGAAGTTTTATAATACTCTTATGACTATATCTACCTAAACTAAAGAAAAACTTCACACTTCAAGAGAATTCGTAAGTCTAGGTTCTTTCATTCGACTTAAGACGAGAATTGGCATATGCTGTCTTCCAGAAATTAGTCGTAATGAGCAAGGAAAGAAATAAGACAGGCTTCTTAAATCATTCCATTTGTGGTGAGAACGGATCTAAAGACGTGTCGCGATTCGTGGTGACTAATGACTTCCCGACAAGTTTGATTATTATGCTTCAATAAGTCGGAATGAATAAAAAGAGAGTTCAAACTTACTTTATTTTACACTGCTAAAAGAGGCGGCTATACAATGACAGTGTTACAAGCAAACTAGCCTTGAAAATATCTTAAAACAAACTTCTCTTACATTCTAATACTTGACAAGACACAAAGCGATTCTCCATTTATTTACAAAACATGCCACTCACATTTTAAATAAAAGATAATATCTTCTACTTTGTGGCTGCCACAACGGTTTGCCCTTCCACCTGAATATCATCCACGCAAGTTGTCAGTCGACATAAGATAGACTCGACATAGACGATGTTAAGAAAGGGAAAAACATGTTTGATGCCAATGTCGATAATCCTCATTCAGTTTTCGAGTAAAGAAAGTTAACTGAGCAGCAATTGAGAAGGTTAAAATTCATAAGGTGAAGATAAAATATGTCGTTTTAAGGTTCACGGACAAGCTTTAGGCCGGCCAGAAGTTTATTCATTATTCTATGATAATGAAACCTAAAAAATCAGGATTGTAGTTCTAGAGATGGCACAAATATATATGTGTTCACTTTGAATGTATTTTTCTTGGACAAGAAAGGGATGTTTTTCTCAACTATATGTAGGGGTTTCGTGTAATCAATCTCTTGTTTAACCAACAAAATAAAGAGAAGTTCTAAACAAACCTCGTTGCTTGTCACAAAACACAACCTTAGTATTCCTTAAAATAGCCTAAAAGATTCGTATCAACAATTGAACAGAAAAAGGAAGCATCTTACCATGAATTTCGCTCCCCATATTTCTTCCTCGGTTGCAGGAACAGCGGTGATCTTATTTTTGGGATTCTCGTAACTTCTAAGTTCTCCGACAGCAGTAGAAAAGAAACAACCTGAAAAATCAAACAACACAATTATGTTAACTTGGAGAATCCTTTGTTGAAAATAGTCCCAATTCATCATTGTTGGCACCATGGACTATGACTTCTATTTTGACACTATTCATAGTAAAATTGTTAGGAAATTACCTTGTGGGAAGGAAGCAAGTGATTTGCCACAAGCACCCTTTAGCAAATCAGCATCATTAGCAAATGCGACGTATCCATCAGCAGTGATTCCCCAATAGAGAGGAACTTTGCCAAATTGGTCCTGTCACACCACCACCAACTCAAATGTTTCTAAAGAGCATTTATAGTAAAGATTCAATTAGGCTTTTGGTAGGTGAGATTACTCACAGTAGCCACAAATAAAGTGGAAGTTGATTTGTCGAAAACCATAAATGCGAAATTCCCCTCAAGGTGGCCAACAACTTGATTCGCAGGGTAAGGTGCCCGGTCACGAAGTGCCTTGTATGCTTCAATCACCAAAATTACCTCGTCCGCAGACTTCGCAAGGCCATACTGTTGTTTAAGACTCCCCAAGTTGTCGAGGGCTCCTTCAAACAAGCAGAACATTTCATCCCTAACTGCAAATGATCTGCCATTTGTCCCCCCAATTTACATTCACATGTCAACAATTTTCACCTTATGAATAATCAAAAACCAGAAAACTTCGATGAAACTAAAAATAAAAATTAAGAACATAGGCTGTCCCATCAAATTTACATGTAGAAGTCAATATTCATTTGAAAATTTAGCCCTTACCGTTTGAAATTATAATTTTTGGAATAGTATTTTTTCGGAGAATCATATTGATTTATGTTTAATATTATTTTATGAAAGATTGTGTGATTGAAAGAAAGAAAAATGAATTATAATTTAATTATTTACTGTGCTTAAAATCCTATACGAGTGCTAATGAAGCTTTCAAAACATAGAAAGAATAAATAAATAAAATCATTGGTCTCACCGAGTCACAATTTGAGAAAAAAAACTTTGTCGTTCAATCGAAAGATCAAGATGGTAATTGTCTAATTAATAGTAAAGGGCATCTCCAACCATACATCAAAATATGTATTTTTAGGCAAAAATTCACACCGACCCAACACCAAATCTTTACACTATTCAGGAATCAGTGGTGTGATTTTTAGACTTTTTCGTAATTTCTGCTTTGTCCTTCATTTTATGATATAACAAATTTTAATTCGTATTATATCATTATTCAATGATTTAATTTATATTTATTTTATTTTAATTAATATTTTTAATTAATATTTATACAAAAATGTAAAATAATGAATAATAACTATTGAATACAAAAAATTAGCACTAGAACAAAAAATAAATAAATAAAATCATTGGTCTCACCAAGTCACAATTTGGAGAAAATTTGTGGTTCGACTAAAAGATCAAGATGGTAATCGTCTAATTATTCGTACTAATAATTAATTTAATCCCTTTATTTTCAAATTCGTTAATTAGTAATCGTCTAATTATTCGTACTAATAATTGATTTAATCCCTTTATTTTGAAATTCGTTAATTAATCTTAAATTTGACACCACTAATAATTATAAAACAATTCAACTTCACTGAGATACGCATGCATGAACTCATCAGACCATCGCCACCGGTGATCACCATAAATTCGCACTTAATGGTCATGATCGTCCTCACTTATTATTAGTATTTTTTTATTTTTTATTTTTTCAATCACGTATAGTATACCTGGGCTGTAAAGCCGACTGGTTTTGGTGAGTGTAGGCCATCTGGACATCCTCACCGATCTGTACGGACACCGCCGACGAGTTCGCCTCCAGGAACCGGGACATCAGCTTAGCCGCTGTCACCTTCGGCGACGGAGTTCTACTTCCGGCCGCCACCAGCTCATCCGGTGGCGAAACTATCGTGCTGCTAAACACTCCCAACATCTCTCCAAAAGAACACACACGAAACGCCGATCTATAATTGGAAATGAAGAGTGGCTGATGGAATGGAAGTGATGAGGATAGGGGGTTTGGGATTTATAGAAAGAACAAGAGGGCAAATTGGTCATTGAATATCTCATTTTAAGGATTTTTTGGTGACCGTCACATTTTGGCATTTTGCCCATATATCATCTCCGACCAAAAAGAGTTTTGAAATAATAAATTTTTGAGATGTATAATTAAAAAGTATGAAAAACTTAAAATTTATATACAAAATATTTTATTATGGGAATGTGAGATTGAAAATGGATTTAAAAAAATTGAGAAAATGGTAGATAAACGGTAGACTTTTGGTATTCCAAAAAAATTTGACGGCCATTATTCTGAAAAAAAAAAGAATTTTGAATACTGATTTTTTTGAAAAGTGTGTTGTTAAAAATTATGAGCTTGTTTGATCTTTTTTTTTTCTTTTCAAAATACATTTTTCTCTCTTTTATGTTTAATCACACATTTTTCAATAAAATAATATATACTCAAATTCAAAAATTTTCCTTATTTTTTAACAACATATTTTCTTATAACCCAAAAAATGGGACTCAAACATATTCTAGAAAAATGTTTATATTCTAGAAAAATGTTTTGAATTTACGTATAAAATATTTTATTGTGTAAATATGTGATTAAAAATGAATATGAGAATTAAATAGTTTTGAAATAATACTTCTCAAGCATGACTATATATTACATTGCCTTTTAATTGTATTAGAGGTTGCTAATGTTTAAATTCTGCAATACCTAAGTCTTCAATTTTTTTTATTAAATTCTTATTTCAATTTTTTCACAAATTAGCACATATTGTCTGCAACGGTGATTCTAGTTTAGAAATTCTGTTAAGAAAGGGCTAAAAATTATTTATTTTTAATAAAAAATAAAAATTGTACTTTATTTTAGAGCATGCTAACAAAATTTTGGTCGAAACTATCATCAGAAATAATGTGTTCATTAATAAAAGGTTGGTGGAAAAAATGTGACGAAAAATGATTATATAGTGTAATTATATAATTATCCATTTTTTTGATAAAATATGTATTATCAATCATCAACTATTGCTTGAATAGAAAACTCGACCCCAATCTTTGTGAAAGAGCATTTTTTTTTCTTCATAATGATCCGAATAGTTTTTTTTCCCTTGTTTGTATGCTATTCTTGGAAAAAAAAATTCATTAAACTTATTTCCAACCACACATTTCTACAATAAAATATTTTGTGCTTAAATTCAAAATTTTATATATTTTAACTACACATTCTTATAAAACAATTTTACAAATTTTATTTTCCTAAAAAAATCCATTTTTAATGAACATTAAAAAGGAGCTTAAACTATCAAAAACTCGATAAAATTATGATGTGGTCTCTATAGACGGGCGGATTTAGGGGGGACTGGGCCGGGCTCCCCAGTCCATTATTTTTTTTAGTAGAAAAAAAAATTTCTTGTTTAATTTTATTTCTGGAATCCAGTCCTGGATCCATCCCTGTCTATAGACACTTTATAAAGTTATTTTCATTTCTCAACTCGATATTATTTCAAGAAATTTAGAGTAAATATTTACATGGAGCTATAAGATGGTTCAACAAAAAATTACAATGTGGTTATTATTGAGAGCAAGGAGTGCGAGGACTAACTTGCTAGTCGTGTAATAAGTTTGAGGACTAATATTAAATATTTTCATTTTCATTTTTCTGTGTGGAAAAATCAGGTCATGCGGGGTCCAGGGATGGACGATGATTCCGGTGTTGCGGAGGAAATTAGGTGGGTCCCACTTGGAGGAGTTATTTTTGGGTATTCCGAGGCCGTCGTGACGTGTCACGCACTTAAGGTAATTAAGAAGATGCTCGGACAAAGGAGGGAATTATCCAGTGTAGCGTCTGAAAATAAAAGACGGAGGAGATTGTGCCACGTGTTCGCGTAGTTGTTTGTTTTATGACTTCCATCATTTTGAGATCACTATTTATTTCACTAAAATTTAATTTAACATTAAACTTTTTATATTTATATTTTTCTAGGCTAAATATATTCACACCCATATTTTAATAACTAAATTACATTTTAATTGTATAAAATATTCATAATATTTATACATTATCGCATTTACTTCTCAAACTTTTTTTCATCTCATTTTCATTTTTCAATTATCATATATTGTTCTAGATTATGGCTTTTCTCCAAAAATTTATTTAAAATAGATTAAAATACTTATTTGTTCATTTTATTTTTTAATAAACAAAATAGATACTATTGTAAAAATAAGATTAAACATTTGACCATCTTTGTAAAGCACGTTAATAATATTTTGAATGAAAATCATTATTAATGACAAGGTTTTCTTAATAATGAAATATTAAAAACAATAATATGATGTAAACAAATTAAAGATATAAATGTCATGATGAATAAAGATTAATGATCTTTAATTTAATTAAAATGTAATGCATTTATAAAAAAATGTGGTGCGAATATAATTACCAGTTTTACTATTATGGTGGCAAATATTTTTTATTATTAGTAAATTTAAATTGAATCACTTTTAACATGTACTTCAATGTAAGGCACATTCTTGTGTCAATATTCTTGGGGGTGTTTATTGGAGATTATAAGATTTTTAGTAGATTTTGATAGAAATTTTTGAAATATATTGTTGAAAAGTTGTAGGACACATGAAAAAATACCGATTATTTGACTTTGATCTAAATTAAAATCAGATTTCAATCTGGACCAACTTAAAGCATGAACAAGATAACCTCATTGCTCATATAAACGGGAAAAAAGATTTAAAAAATTGTCAATATGAAATTTAAGATGGGACAACTATGCAACATGGGACGGTTGGAGACAAAAATGACGGGGATGGGACAACGGTGAGAGTAGCATGGATAATGGATTGGAGGAAATGAATATGGAAATAAATGTCAAAATCAATAATTACACTAAAATTTCTATAAAATAATAATAGTAAAATCTAGAAAAATTGTTACTTTAAATAGGTAATAATATATGAATAAAAATAATTTATTAGTTATCGACAAACCAAGTGATATCATTTATAATCAACGACACAAAAATATGATGAAATTTGGAATATCTCTTAAATTGTTTTAGTGAAATTAATATGAAAATGGGATAGTCAACCAAAGAAAAGATTATTCAAGGGTATCGAATACAGGCATCGAAGATGGTCATAATTTTTATGATAGATATAGTTTGCAAATTATTTCTCCTAGGAAAAGTCTATCAACCATATTGGCATTAAATAACTTCTAAAAAATGGAAAATTATGGCAGATGCAGTCCATGCATTGCAAAAAAAAATAGAATTGTGTATAAATTAAATAGCATGAAATTGATCTCATGTCCCATTGGACATGATAAAAACTTTTCACTACTGATGTGATAACAATTTTAGGTGCATATTTTTCAGTAAAAAAATGAATCGAATCAATAGGAGTTTTCAAGTAAATATTTCATTAATATGCATTATAAAATCTCATATAGTTTACTAATCATTATTTTATATTTTTAATTGGGCTCTAAAGAGTTTTAAATAAAATTATTATCTTATGCATCCATGAGTTTATTAATATAGTTCATTGAACAGAATCGGGACCAGGAAATTTATTATTTAAGTGAGATAAATAATTAATTGAACATTAATTTATCGATATTTACTATAAAAATTTATAGTTGGATTGTTTAAGCCCTATTTTTGTAAGAACATGTGTTTTGCAATATTTATTTTTTGAAAAATGTGATTAAAAATAAGAAAAAAATTCGATTTACATGTACAGTTATTTTAGGAGGGAATGTGAATGAAAATAAATTTTGAAAAAATGAGGGCCAAACATAGGCTTAATATAATTTGACACTATATAGCTTATGATTTAAATATGATTTAAATACGATAAGATACATTTTATATAAGTAATATATTTAAAACTCTACCAACAAAAAATAAAAAATAAAAAAACTAAAGTGTAATATCCGATCGGTCAATAAACTAAAAAGTCATTGACTTAGATTTTCAATTCAAAAAGTATTGCGATTATTAAACTGTTTAACAACATACTTAAAAAAGTGCTTTTGCTTTATGATATATTGCATGTTATTTAGGGATGTTAAGTGGATTGAGTCGAGCCGAGACAAGTCGCTCGACTTGTCAACTATCAAACTCGGATCGACCTCACTTGGCGAGTCAGCTCATGCTTGCGAGTGGGGTGAGCCGAGATCTCGCTTTTTTCTTTTATCTTTTTGTAAAAACTTTAAGTCCTTGTTTGATTCCTATATTTTTTAAAATATTTTTTTCCTTTTTCTTAAATCACACATTTTTCAATAAAATAATATTACATATAATTTAAAATTTTTTCCTTCATTTTTAACCATACATTCTCTATCAGTATACTATTTTAAAATGCATTTACATAAAAAAACAAAAACAAAAAAAAAAGGACTCAAACAGGCCGTAAATGTATTTCCAGCCCTCGAAAATATAATAAAGACACGAGTTGTTAAGAAAATGGTAGACAAAAAAAAATTATTTTCTTAAAGGAATTATGAATTTGTCAAAATCCTCCTCTTTTATTAGAACTTTGGACCGACTAAAAACATTAATACATATTTAAAATAATTGTACAATAATAAATATTTTGTACAAAAAATTGAAATAAATACAATTTAATAACGAGTAAAAGAAACAAAATATTATTTATAATACTACCTTCTTAGTTTGTAATTGAAAAACTGAAAAGATGTGAATTGTGATGCATTTCGATCCAACGTATAGTTTCCTATTATAGACCTTATGTCTATGAGTGTTGATAATGCCACGGGTACACTGAACAAGTCTCAAGCTATTGTGGACAATACTGGATATTGGTACCGCTGTACATTCCACTGTTGAAGTAAATTAAAGATGTTCATCTCTAATGATGTCTCATCCCATGTAAGTGCTCCAAGCATGAGATTCATACATTTCGAACTCATAAAAAGTTAGACTTGTATAGTACGAATAAGAGTGTGAATTACATAATTCTATAATTATTTTTCGTAGCAAGTATATATTTGTTTTAAAGTGAAACTTAAATTATTTTGAAGTAACTTAATGTAATAATCAATCTTGCATAATTTGAGACGGAGATATAACATTTTTGGAAAATAGTTTTGGAAACATTTTTCATTGCAATACATATTTTGGAGAAAGGAAAATCTGCACCTCTAGACTAAATAAATATTTAATATTTAAATCAGAAAAATAAGATTAACATTGCAAAGAAGACAAAAATATGTTTAAAAGATTAAAAATAAAGTAAATATACTGTAATCATCATCAATTAAAATAACTTCATTTATCGATGATAAAAATTAGTTATCTCGTTTTTGTAACGTATTAAAGTTTCAAACTATTTTAATTTCGTTCAAAATCTATATAAAAAATGAAAATAAATTCCATCAATACTGTGTTTTGGGAATATGATGGAAATCACGGTACAAGTGACCAGTTTACATCTCTATAATTATGAATTTGCACTCCTTAATTTACCTAATGGACCTTTCATTATATGAGCACCATATTGTATCATTGACTATAAACACTTAACATGACAGTTATACTCAAACACCTTACTGAACTAAAAGAAAAAAATCTGCTGCAATGTCGTAAAGTACAATTGTATCATACACGAAGTACAAGACATGCAAAATATTGTATATATAAATATACAATGATTTGTGCAATGTGACGATTAGGTTCATTCGAGGTAACGTGCTTAACAATATATAGTTTCTTTATAAGAGTAAAATTATAATTTTCAAGATATAATGCCACCAAATATAGGTAAGCTACCGTCCAAATAAAAGCTAGAATCGAAGTCTAAAGAATACTTCCACTAGAAAAACTTCCTTTGACCTTTTCATTGGATCTTTAAAAGTTTGGCAAGAGACGAAATAAATTATATTCTTTTGAAGAATATAAATGCAAAAAAATTTAAAATATACTAATGTCATAAAAAATATAAGATGGCAGCCTTAAATGACAATTGTTGCATATTTGTCTCATAAATAATATTTATTTTATATCCTATAAATCTATTAAACTTAATAGTTATTAGTTATCACAACATGATCATTTATGTATCATTTTTTTTAAATTTAATTTATTTAAAGTAAATAAATTATGTAAAAAGCTATTTTTTTAAGTTAACAAACAACTTTTAATTTTAGGCACACAGTTATTAAGTTTTGTGTCCTTCGAGAGAAGTGCTTTTAGGATCGGTGAAAGACATCTCAAACACAAGCCTATTGACGTGGTCTCTGAAAAGGTAAAAGATATCGTTGATGTTAAGAAAATATTTTCAAACTTATTTAGATAATTTTTCAAAAAACGTTTCCCAATATTAGAAAAGTTTTTAAGGGAATCTGACCCAAAGTGATTCCTTTAAAAAGTTCCTTTAAAAAAGCAAATCCCATCGTTCTCTAAATTTTCTCCCAAACAACTTCATTCTTCAAAGTAAATGATGAATTTTGTAGAGGATAGACTCGAGTTGAGTGAATAGAGCTTAATGTAAGTAGAGATCCTCGTGATGGCTTTTTTGTGCACAGCATCATGAAAATGTCGTCGTTTCTGTATATTTTTTCAAGTAATATAGTTTAGTCGGTTTGTCTAGTTTAAATCTTATAATATGTAAATGAACATGTTTAAAAAGGAGCACGAATAAGATATTATCCATTGTTATGTTGATAAAAGCAATATTTAACCAACTTTTAAGTTAAAAAATAAAACTATGACATACAAGCACCATGGTAAATTTATTGCAACCAAATAATTGGCAATTTGAATAAGTTTTATCCAACTATCCAACATACAAAACTATGGATGGACCCAAGATTTCTGTGTTCTAAAAGCAACTAAACCCAAGTCCATACGCTATAATTTTCAATTAATTAACACCGTATTTGCACTGAATAGGATAATTAAGAATCAATTCGTGAGATTATTGTAGAGGGAACAGAGAATCAGCATATATTTTAGTGCCATTTGGTACAACATGAATATATTCTAAGAGGACAATGCTACATATATATCAAGGATTACGTAATGTCTTATGTAATGTTACATGACACTCTATCAATTGACAGTTTAAAACACGATCAACCTTTTTATCTAATATTTTCCTACCACATCATTTCGATCACTTCTTCTAACTGTTTTTACGTGCAAACAGCAAAATCCATATTCTAAATTCTTTGTCATCTGATCTGATGTTACAACAGCTTTAAATTATTTTATTTCAAGCAGTTTGATGAATCAGATTCCACCATTATATCAAGGATTCCAAGATTCCATTATAAAGTATCACTTACGACTTTGTTACATGATTTCTTATAAATTCCTTCGACGATAGTTTTTTATAAAAGCAGTGGTGGACTTTTTTTTTTCCTTCTCGAAACTACCTGGAACAAATTGGATCGACGCTTAATCGTTTAATTTACTTTCAATTAGAAGTCAACTGGTATATTTTGGGTTTTAGAATTGAAAACCAGACATTTTTTATTATATTTTTTGATTATGTAAAATTCTATTTTCTCTATTTGATTCAAGACGATTCTCATTAGAATGAGATTGCATCCGATCACATCATTTTAAATAAAAAACTAATTGTTGACGGGTGGTAATTCTCAATTTTATATATGATTCGTTTATCTTTTTACAAAACATAAAGTTATTGTAGAGCTAAATACAAAATTTAATTGATCAAACAAACACAGAGTAAGTTCCTAATCAATTAACAATAATGGAATAACACGTCCTTTCCGATTTCACAAAGATTGACACAAAAAGTGGAGTATGCAGAGCTCAGATTTGTGACCCAATAGCACACACAAGGTAGCTCCTCTATAAGGGTCCAAGAATCCCACTTGAAGCCAAAGAGAAAGTTACCTACGAATCACGCAGAAACGGCCATACATAGAGGCGGCGAAGGGCAGCAACAAAGAAAGGAAAATATCGAACAACAAGGCGTCAAAATCGGTAGCCAAGTCGCTGGCCATCGTGCTGGCAAAGGGGAGAAGAGGCGGGTCTCACAAAGGAACCAACAATCAATAGCCAAGCAGCGAAGGAGAGGAAACCACAAAGGAAGTGTCTCTCGATTTACTCGGTCCAACATCATTTCGTGGGAGGCCAATTGTGTGTTTTGGGTCGACTATTAGTTATAGTTTCAATAATGGGTTCCAAACAGTGTTCTAAAAGGCACCGTCTAGACGCGATGTGCGTTGGGTTGGCTGATGCCTTATTTAGCGGTCACAACAATTTTTAAATTTATTATTATTGTTATTATTTTTAATTTTTTAAATTCCTTTTTTCACAACTTTTTTAAGTTAAAACTTAATGGTTGATTTACATTTAAAGCTTATCTTTTTTGTTGAAAACTTTTGAAAAAATGTATAAAAATTTTATAAATTTGTTTTAGATGTTTGATAGGGTATTATTTTTAATTATGAAATGATTTTTTGATTGGTTAAAAATTGAAATAATATTAAAATATGAAAACATCTTTTTACGCATACATCTCGCCTGAACTCGCATAACTCATAGCTTAGCCTCCAAGCATTGCGCCTTTTAGAACACTAGTTCCAAACGAAACCATATGATTTTAATTTGATTCGACAATTCATCATAGCCCCGAATTTATTTAGTATCAAAATATTCAACAATTACCAATAACAATATTGTTTATACTATCATAGATGACGATGCCATACAATACCGATTAAAATCTATTCTCGATAAATTTAAAATTGATTGCATACGTTTTTTTTCACCATCAATTTGATTCACCATCAATTTGATTCATTCTGCATCTATAAATAAATATTCTTTTACAAAAAAAATGTTGCTTTCTTAGAAGTGATAGGAATCGAAGTTTTACCGATGCATAATGAGTTTAGCTCAAAATCAAATGAATTAATATAAGAAAAAGATTATAATAAAATTATTATACTACAAGTTGGTGATGTTAACACCCATTGTATTTGCTTGCAAATGGCCCAGGTTTTGTTGC
>CAIGRP010112517.1:0-22446 GCA_903798385.1 Fraxinus cuspidata
GGGGGGCCTAATTTATGGATCTCACATCGGGCCCCGAAAATCACAGGAACGACCCTGAATGTTACCATCACTTATCCCCTCCAGGGTCATTTTCTGCTCCCTATACATCTCCATTAGTCTCATACTTTGTGCCAAAAATGTCTCTGTTTTTTCCGACCTCTTTGTATAGTCACCTCTGTTAAAAGGAATTTTGATATCTAAGAGATTTAGTCCCTGTTTGGTAGAGATAAAAATCAAATTTTTAGTAGATTTTGATAAGAGTTGATGAAATGTTTGATTGAAAAATTGTGCGTCCCATAAAATGTGTGGTTAAAATTAATTGTTGACTTTGACTTAAATTAAAATCTTAATTTTAATGTGGGGCAAGTGAAATTGTTGTAGTATATAATCTGTTAATTGGATTAAGTTGTATTAATCAAATTGAGGTAGTGTATTTATTAAAATATATTTAATCGGGATGGATATAAAATTGTAGTGGAACAAAAACAAATTGATATGGCAATATTCACCCTAAAAAAATATAGCCTACTTCCTCTACTGTAACGTTAACTCTGTAGGTTCTTATTTTTATATTTGAAATTTCAGGAAGATTTTAATCTAATAGAAATCTTCAAAATAGTCGCACCAAACAGAGGCTAAATGTTTGGTACATACTTTTATTTGCTTGTAAATTTAATCACATTCAACATTTAAACAATGAGTGAATAATAGTTGTGGGCTACGAAATGTATAAATAACTTTAAGCCCCTATTTGGCTTAGATAAAAAATCAAAATTTTAATAGATTTTGATAAAAGTTAATGGAACATGCGATTAAAAGTATTTGTTGACTTTAACTTAGATTTTAATCTATTTTCTAGCATAACTAGACATGGGCTAAATTAAAATAATAATAACCAATTGTGTAAAATGTTGGGTAGTAATTGTGATTTCAATCACATATTTTATGAGACTAGCTACTTTTTATCAAAATCTATATTTTATCTAAATTAACCATATATAAACATTTATAGCTTAATTGAGATTGTAATTTTGCAAAAATAATTTAAATATTTATGTCATAAAAAAAAATTAAGTAAAATACAAAAAGTGGTTCAAATTTCAAATAAACGGTTGACCTCCAAAAGATGATCAAAAAATTTTCCTCACCTAAGTAAGAATTTTCCCTCTTAAACTTGTTATTTTGTTGCTATTAAGGTGCGAGAAGAGAAACAACTATTTAGGAGGCAGTTATTTCAAATTCTGTATATCTTTCTTCCCAAGCATGCCTATTTATAGATTTATACTAAAACTTTTGGGTAAATGGGTCTTTTAATTTCATGATAGGTGGCGGATATTGATTGATTGATTGATTTTTAACTGATTTTTATTATCGATCACATTTTATTCATCAGCTTATTCCTTTCATTTTTGTTCAAATATACTGGTTCACTTTGTTTAAGGTTGCTTATGAGGTTTTTCTCCAAATGAGTATTGTTTAACTCATTGAGTTTGCGTGTATATTTGGCTTCTTCAGAGTGCTCATTTAGGTGAATATAACAAATAGTCCCCGAAAACCGAGTCTGATAATTTATAGTAGGCTTTAGGACTTTATCTAGATTTTTGAGTGATCCTAGGTACTCCTCATTTTTTTATCATCACTCTTTTTTTACGAGCTTTTGCATTGTGTGATCTTAAAATTTATTCCATCTATTTTGGTGTTTCGATATTTTGGCGAAAAGGTGGGGTCAGATATCTAATCCATAATAATAGTCCTCGAAGACAAGCTTAACTATTTATGTTAGGTGACGAACTTGTGGACTTCTAGATTAAGGATATGTATTGTAATTTTCAAAGTTATCTATGTGCATTAATGATAATTAATTCGAGATTAGATGAAACCTATGATACTCGAATTCGAGTACGGGTATATATCTAAATATCAGATATTTCAGTTTTCAAAATGTAGGATATGAAGACATGATTAAAAAGAGTCCAAATTTTGAACACGTGTGCGTAGGTACATTTTTCAAACTTCAATTTTTTTACTAATTAAAGATATCATTTTAAATAAACCAAAATCAATTATTCACAAAGAAAATGAGTATTGAATAAAAGGTTAATACGAATAAGATAAAATTTTAAGGTTCGGTTTTTAATTATAAGAATTACTAAATAAAATAGAAAATGGTGACTTGATTGCAATTTGGACGTAGTGGAGCACTATATGAAACTTATTTTCATTTTATACAAACAAAACTCTAAACCACTAATATAGAGAGAGGGAGAAAAGAAGGAAAAAACAGAAAGAAAAACGAAAGATGAAATTTTAGGGAAAACGTAGTGCCCCCGTCTTTCTCCACTCTCTTGACGGTGACGATACGTTTATAGTCAGCAAAAACAGGGAAAGAAGAAAAGGGAGAAGGAAAATAAAAAAAGAAACAAAAACGATGAAGTACTTGGTTCAAACTTGAAGAATTCAACACACATCTCATACACATGTTGTGCCGTGTCCAACACATGTATTCCAACTATTTCGAAGAATCCGAGCTTCAGAGGATGAAACAACTTATTCATAATTACCCCATTTTAAATGTATTTTTAGCATGTGTGTTCTTCAATGTGCGTGATGCCTACGCATACTCTGGATCATTTGTTTGAATGCATCCTTTTATAATTAAAGGTCATGATCACTCTATTTTTTACGATTGAGATTAAGTCTATTAGGATTCAGTGACCAAGTTGCATTTCTTAAACCTATATATTGTGTTATTTGTTTATTGTTGGTCTTTTCTAAAACACGAGGAAGCTCCCATGTTCTTATTCGAATATTGATCCTCTTAAGAAATCAACCCATAATACATATCATCAAAATGATACTCAAAGTTTTGCTGATGATATTTCATCATCCTTGTTGATTCCATTGTACTTTTCTAGCACTTTTTTAGTTCCTTCATGATAAAATGCAATGAGAATACTCTAGAATGAGAAGAGAAGTGGCGGGAAAAGTAAAATTGAAATGAACTGAAATTCAAAATTGGAAAATGAGAGAATTAATACATTTATACACATAGACTGATAACTAATCTAACATAATGAAATATGTGAAATGACATAAATAACCATATGCTAATATAATTCAATACTCCCCCCCAAGATGGCAAGTATATATTCAACACTCCCATCTTGCCAAGTAATGATTTAAATCTAGCTCCTCCGAACGGTTTGGTTAATAAGTCTGTCAATTGCTCTAGTGATGCCATATGCAGCATTTTCACTTCTCCTACCTGTAACTTATCCCTTACAAGATGACAATCAATTTCTATATGCTTCGTTCTTTCGTGAAACACAGGATTGCTGGCTTTGTGTATTGCCGACTGATTATCGCAAAAGAATAGAGTTGGTATGGTATGCACAATGCTCAGATATTCTTCAACCAGGTAAACTCACAAACTGCAGCTCCTATGGACCTATACTCTGCTTCAGCTAAAGACCTTGACACTGAATGTTGCTTTTTGGACTTCCATGACACCAACAAGTTTCCCAGAAATATGCAATAACCGATGATTGACCTTCTTGTGTCCGAACACGCTGCCCAATCTGCATCACAATAACCTTTGAGATGTAAGTCAGACTTGCTTGGAAAGAACAAACCTTATCCTGGTGTACTCTTCAGATATCGTAACACATGCAGGGCTACCTCCAAATGAGGCTGCTTTGGTGACTAGAGAAATTAACTTAGTACTTGAACAACATACGACAGATCTGGTCTAGTTATTGTTAAGTACAACAAAACCCTCCCTACTAGTCTCTTGTAGATGCTTGGATCCATAACAGCTTCACCTTCATCTTTACTCAACTTCAAATTATATGGTAAGGGACTACTCACTGGTTTTGCTCCAAGGTAGCCTGCATCTGTCAAAACATCTAGCGCATATTTCCTTTGACATATGGATATCCCTGTTGAATTTCTTGCCACTTCAACGCCTAAGAAATATTTCAAGATCCCCAAATCCTTCAACCTGAAATGTTTATTTAGTTCAACTTTAAATTGCTCAATGTAAGACAAATCATTTCCCCCAATGATAATATCATTAACATATATAAGAAGCACGGTGAATGAGCAGCCATCTTGTTTGCTAGATAAAGAGTAATCAGACTTTGATTGTCTGAAACTCTGTGAAAGGATGTATAAAGTTAGCTTCATATTCCATTGCCTCAAAGCTTGTTTAAGTCTATAAATTAACTTGTTTAATTTGCAAACCAGTTGTTCACCATGCTCCCCCTGCTGCTCGTAACCTGGGGCATGAGTATATAGACCTCTTCATCAAATTCACCATGAAGAAAGGCATTATTGATGTCCAATTGGTGAAGATGCCATTCTTTTTTAACTACAACAGCCAAGAGTGTTTTTACAATAACCAATTTGGCAACAGGGGAAAACGTTTCTTCATAATCCAAGCCAACTTGCTAGGTGAAACCTTTGGTACAAGATGAGCCTTTTCCCTTTCCTCTGTCCCATTGGAATTGAGTTTATCCTTGAAGACCCATTTACAAACCATCGGAGTCTTGTGATCCAGTAACTTGACAAGTATTGTTGGAAACCAGTGTCTAGTATTCAGCATCCATAGCTTTAACCCACTCATGATGCTTCGATGCCTCAATAAAGGATCGTGGCTCATAAACAGTGGATAAAGCCAATGTGTAACCCCTTTGAGCAAGAGATAACAAACCATAACCCAAGTAATCCTTAATAGGATACTGCTTACCAAATTCAGAATCCCTCACCACAGAATCTGATTGAGGAACTGTCAATTGAGACATCAGACTACAATGATAATCTTTCAGATAGGAAGGAGCACGTTTTGATCTACTAGATTTTCATGTAGGCACAATATGGGGTAAGGAGGACACCGCAGGTGTAGATGAAGTGGGATTAGTAGATGGAGAGGAGGTTGCAACATGTGAAGATGAAGTTGAAAGATGAGGCCTTGATACATTTGAATTGACGAAGTCTGCTTTTGGAGAAAAATTATCAGTACATTGATGAGAATATGTTGGAAAAATAACAAAACTAGGTTGAGGCACAACATCAGGCTTGGGCAAAGAAACAAGAAAGGAAGGGTGATGAAAAGGAAATATATTTTCATGGAAAGAAACATCTCTGGATACAAAACTGTATTGGTTTGAAGATTGTATAGCTTGTATGCTTTCATGCCATAAGGATAGCCAATGAAAATGCAGGATATAGTCCTAGAGTCAAATTTGGTTCGACTTCTTTTCAAACAAAGACACCCAAAGACTTTAAAATGACTATAGGAAGGTATGGTATGATAAATCATTTCAAAAGGAGTTTTATCAACAAGTAATTTGGTAGGTGTTCTATTGATAATGTTAGCAGCAGTTAAAATGCAATCTCCCCAAAAATGATGAGGTAAATTGACTTGGAACTTAATGGCTCTAGCAACGTTGAGGATGTGCTAATGTTTTCTCTCAACCACACCATTTTGTTGTTGTGTCTCAACATAACTCAACTGATGAAGAATTACTTTGGAGAGAGAGAAATCATTCATGTTGAATTCTAAACTATTATCAGACTTGAGAGTCTTGATATTGCACTAAAAATGGGTTTGAATGAGATGGTAAAATGATTGAATAATAGTTCTTGTTTGAGATTTTTCTCGCATGAGATATGTCAATATCATTCGACTATAGTCATCAACAATAGTTAAGAAGTATTTAGAACCATCTAAGGAAGGAACTGGACACGGTCCCCAGATATCACAATTAATGATTTCAAACATTTGTAAAGCTTTTGTGTCACTGCTGGGGAAAGGTAATCTGTGTTGCTTGGTCATGGGACAAATGGTACAATGTAAGTCTTTGTTGACAACAATGTGAGAAACATATTTATGTAAAAGTGATATTTTGGAAATGGGTACATGTCCCAAACGACAGTGCCAAACATCAATATTAGTTTTGACATCAGTACTACTAATGGTATTACAAGTATAATCAGATTTATTACATTCCAAAGAGAAAGCAGTACTAGACTTAATATTGGAAGAAACAGCAGAGTTCCTAATGCGAAAGGCATCAGAATGTGGTTTGAGTTGATGATATTGATGTGAAGACTGATCATTGAGTTAGAGATGCAATTGTTGGAAATGATATAGTCCATGCTCAATTTTTCCTACCCCAATCATCTTCCATGTTGAAAGATCATGAATAAAGCAAGAATTATGATGGAAAATATCATGCATCAATTATGCTGAAGTGTTAATTTTCTGGCAGATATTAAGTTGAACTTAAAATACAGCACAACAAGCACATTGGTCAAAAGTAATGTGGAAGATAACTTTACTATCCCAACATGTATAACAGCAACATTATCACCATTAGGTAGCCTTACAGATGCATCAACAACAGCAATCACAGTGGTTAAAAGTTCAACAGAATAAACCATGTGTTCTGAAACCCCTGTATCTTTGATCCATTTATCTGCTACTAGAGAAGCACTAAAATGGATATGATTACCTGAGCATGCAAAAGAATCGGGTTCTGAGAGTGAAGAAGATGTTACATCTTGAGGCTGTTGATTGTAGGGTGAGAGTTAGCTTTGCAACTGAGGCATCAACATAGACAAGATCTGCTGACACTAGATTGGAGTAATAGTAAGATGTGACAAAGAATTCAGTATTTCCGAGTTATCACTTAAGGCATTACCAACTGGAGATTTACCTCTACCAAACTTGTGGCTATGATGATAACCTATTAATTTGTAACACTTGCCTTTAAGATGCCCAAACATGCCCCAATAATTGCATGTACGCCTCTCCTTCTGAGTAAGATTAATCGAATTAGGCCTCTGATTAAAAGACCTCTGCGCCATCTTGCTGGTAAAAGCTAATGCATCAAAGCTCTGTTGTTTCTTAGCAACAACTTCTTTCTGCCTCTCGTCTTGTAAAATTAGTGCAAATACCTTATTCAATGAAGGTAAATGATCCATTGGCAAAATCTGACCTCTGACAGCAGCAAAATGATCATCTAGCCCCATGAGAAACTGCATAATCTGATCTTCTCTGAACTATTTGCCTATGAAATCGAAGCAATCTGCTTCTTCAACTCTAAGATGCAAGGACCACTCCCTTGACTGTAGCGATCCTGGAGTTCAATCCATATATCTCTTGCAGAATCCGTGTGCATCACACTTGAATAAATTTCTTTTGGAATCGAATTGATGATCCAATAAGAAATTACATGATTACATCTCCTCCAAGCACTGTAAAGAGGTTCGTCATGAGACGATTTAGCAATAGATTCATCAACAAATTCTTCCTTGTTTTTCACACTGAGCGTCATGGTTGTTGCACGACTCCATGTCCCATAGTTTTCCTCAGTAAGCATAACTGAAATGCGATGCATCCATGTATTATCACCATAATAAGGTAATAAGTTATGCTTGGATCACTCATCAGTCGATTAACCAGAGAAATTACATCTTCTACAGCCGCATCTTCAGCTGATGACTCGATGAAGGAATTAGCATGATCATTACTTTGAACCTCCGCCTGGACACTAGAGTCTTTCGCCATTGCAGGAAAGCTTCAATTCAACTCTGATACCGTGATAAAATGCAGTGGAAATACTATAGAATAAGATAAGAAAAGTGGCGGGAAAAGTAAAATTGTATTGAACTGAAATTCATAATCGGAAAATGATATAATTAACACATTTGTACACACAGACTGATAACTAATCTAACAGAACGAAATATGTGAAATGACATAAATAACCCTATTCTAATACAATTCAATATCATTTGGGAGACATGCATTTGAATTAGCTTTCAGGATTGATATGGATTTTCCTTTTGCAACGTTACTGGCAGAGAGCTGTGATTCAGAAGCTAGAAGAAATGATTTGGAAGCTCGCACAAAATGATTCGGGAGCTACCAAATTTGCCATAATCTTTGTATTTTCCACATATATGCATATGAGAGGAATCTCCTAGAGTGGAAAGGCATTGTACATAGCTGTCTATTGGACCATGAACTACTAGACAGTCGCGTCTACTTCTCCAAATTTGATTCCACCAAAACACTTTGGATCTACTTTTTCTTAACATGAGATGTATTCTTCCCACTGTTGATTAGTTCGCAAACGAATGTATTTAATTATTGCAACCTTTCTTTATAATAATGAATTTTTTTTATTTATATTTATTTGTTATTTAAGTGTATTTTGCTCGAATTGATAATCTTGTTTGGCTAGAAGATTTCACCTCATCGTAGTGAGTTAAAAAGAGGTTGAATCTATTGACTGCCTCAAGCCAAAGCAATTTTTATTGGTATGTACATGTCGTTCTAGGGGTGTTTAGGGGTTCGCCACTTTCTTTTATGAGTTTGTATGTTCTTGACCCAATTACTTTAATTATTGTGTATGGCCCTTCCCGTTTTGATCGAGACTAGCAATCCAAAACCTATTTCTTTGTCTATAATGAAGACATTTTAACAACAAATCTACCACTTTGAAGTTCTTTCTACGAACCTTGGAATTGAAGTTTTTTTCCATTTTGCTTTGATATGTGGCTAGTTTTATTTGAGAATAATTCTATTTTTCTTGGATTGGTTAAATATTATCGACGGTTCATTCAGAGCTACTCATCTAGTGCAGCTCCATTGACGGACTTACTTAAAAAGTCCCAAGGGTAGGATTGGTCCATGAAGTCTCAAAGGGCCTTTGATGACTTAAGGGCTACAATTATGTCAGAGCCAATGTTTACGTTGTCGAATTTTAACAAAAGCTTTAAAGTGCAGACATATACGTCGAACTTTGCCATTGAGGGTGTGCTTATGCAAGAAGGCCACCAATTGCCTTTTAGAGCCGCAAGTTGAATGATATGGAGTAGATATACGGTGCATGAGAAAGAAATGACGTCCATAGCGCATTGCCTACTCGCATGGCACCATTATTTGTGGGGTTCTCATTCGGTCATTAAGACAAATAATGTGGCTACAAGCTACTTTCAATCACAAAAGAAATTAAGCCCAAAGCAGACTCGTTGGCAAAACTTCTTAGATGAGTTTGATTATGTGATGGAATATAAACTCGGAAAGGCGAATGGTGTAGCCGATGCCCTTAGCCAAAAAGAGAAACTTGCTACCCTTAGCCAAGCTACGGAAAATTTATTGGAGTTGATCAAACAAGGGTTTAGAACATGACTCAAAGGCAAAGAACCTGATGCAGGCTGCCAAAGAGGGCAAGACTCGACGATTTTGGGTTGAAACCGAGTTGCGATACACCATTGGGCAAAAAGTGTTTGTGCCAAAGTATAATAACTTGAGGCTGGACATGATTCTTGAATGTCACGATACCAAGTAGGGTGGCCATCAGAAGATATATCAAACATTGGTTTTGATTGAACGGGTATATTATTGGCCACAAATAAGGGACCAAGTGGCGACATGTTAGAACATGTCCTATGTACGAACAAAACAAAGTGGAAAACAGGTTACCAACTGGACTTCTTGATTCTCACCCTATTCTGGAACAACCATGGGACGTGGTTACCACGGATTTCATTAGTTCTTTATCGAAGTTCGACGAGTTCGGGTCAATGATTGTTGTTGTTGATCGGTTCTCAAAGTATGTCACTTTCATTCTGACCCCTAAGGATTGCACCGTGGACGAGACGGTAAGGTTGTTCTTCAAAAATTTTGGGAAGTATTGGAGTTTGCCCAAAAATATTGTAAGTGATTACAGAAAAGTTGTGGACTGAGTTGTTCAAACTCCTTAGATCAGATTGCACTTTTCTAGCAATTTTCACCCGCAGACTAATGGTCGGATGGAATAGGTGAATGCTTTATTGGAGTGTTATCTTCTGCACTTTGTTAGTGCCAACCAACGAGATTGAGCTCAGTTGATGGATATTCCCGATTTTACAATTAGCAGAAAAGTGAATCCACGGGACATAGTCCTTCTAAGCTTGAAGCAGGGCGACAACCCACTACACTCCACACCTTGCCTACGACCGTTGACTCAAGTCAAAGTCCCGGAGCAACAAAGATGGCTAAGTCATGGGGAGATCATGAGGACTTAACTAGATCTTACTTGGAGAAAGCCTGTAAGCGAATGGAAAAACGAGCCGACGTGAAATGGTGACCTTTGAAATTCAATATTAGGGATCAAGTACTTGTGAAAGTGTTGCTGCAACAATTCAAAGCCTACGGTGAAGTTCACAAAGGCTTGGTTCGACAGTATGAGGGGCAGTTTCCCGTTGTATCTAAATTTGGAACAAATTCCTACCGACTAGATCTCCCAAGCACCTTGAAAATGCACCCAGTTTTCCATGTAACTATGTTGAAGCCATATAGGCCTGATTTGGAAGATTCAATGAGAAACAAGTCAAAACAGGCGCCTTCCATCGTTGCAAAATCTTTTGAGAAAGAAGTTGAATCTATCTTGGCTAATGGAGTGGTGAAACAGAGGGGTGTTCCAACTTGCACCCAATACTTAATCAAGTGGAAAGGTTACTGGAGTCCGAAGCTACTTGGGAGAATGAGGGAGACTTAGGACAGTATGAGTCCAAGTTTTGGCACTACAGATGAAGAGGGCGTTGCTGGATTTGATGGGGAAAGTGACTTACATCCTCCCAGGTCGTGGCCAAAACGTCTAGGTAGTGGTCGCAGAACTCAACCCATACATGACATTTCGACATAACATAAATGCCTCCAATAGGGGACGCATGCCAGAAAAATATAGGTAGCCTGCGTAGGTTGAGAAATGCAGGCACAAAAATGAGATTTTTCTAAGTCAAAAACCACCGTTTTGAGGGGAATAAATATAGTGGACTGCAGCATATAATTTTGAACGCCAACTTGTGAAACTTGCATGAAGAAGTTAAGGAAGAAGCAAAATTCAATTTGACTATTATAAAAGGGACATGTCAACTTTCGCAACTTGGAAGGAAGCAAATATCAAATTGACTACCACTTGCACAATGAAGACTTGCAACTTCCATAAAGGTAGCACGCAACTTGAAACCAATAATGGCCCTTGGATCAATTAATCTTGGCCATTGATTTCAACTTACTTTGCCTATAAATAGATGTGTAGTCTCATTTGTAAATCACATGGAGTAAAGTAAGATAAAAACTAGAGAGACTATAAAGTGCTTCCTTTCATTTATACAAAAAGAATTTTCCCAAACTGCCATAATTTAACCACAAAGGTTAAATTCTCGTGTGAAGAAAAAAGGCTAACCTAATGTTTCCTCTCGACGGGAATTGTGAAACGTTAAGTCCACAAGATTCTAGTTAGTTCAGGTGTAACAAAACTAAGTCCATGACATGCTATTGCTGCATCATCATGGCATACATAGTGATCAATCATTTCATAAATTTAAGAAACCAGCCATTAGTATATATAGCACTTGATTGAAGATGGACCAACAGGTATTTGGAACCAAATAATGTTGATGTCAATAAAAACTCTAAAATTCAATAAACAATGAGAGAAAACCCAAGCTAAACAAATTTAACAAACTCGCACTTGACGAATATGTTGCTAGACTCATCAAAAGCCAATACAGGATATTCGAGCAGCTGGATTCATGAGGATAGATAGGGTTGATGTGCATAAACCATCAAGCAATGACAAGATTATATAAAAGGAGATACACACATCTGTCTATTATCTATGACAGCACATCCTATTCCCAGAAACTAATAAACTCCATTACATCCTTAGGCTAGGCCAAAACCAAATTTCTACCATGATCTCAACTATTAAAAAAAAATGTATCAATAGCCAGAAGTGAAAACATTTAGTTACAATTGCTTTACATTGACGGTTTCGGTATTGCCTATGAATGACAAATGAGGGGACTGGGCAGGCAATAGAAACACACACAAGCACATTTAATAATAATTCCATCATATATATATATATAGCAACAATAAGTTTGTCAAATAAGAAGAAAAAGAACCTCAACTTTCTCACTTCCTTTAACTTTAAGCATAGCAATTATGGTCAACCTAGTTTTTATTCAATCCTATTCTACACTACGGAATTAAAGCAACAAAAAGAAAGAGGAAAGCACTGACCAATAACTAGTAGAGAAGCATGATAATTACTACTCCAGTATAAGAAATAAATACAAGTGGGTTCATTTCTTGTCCCACATAACTAAAGCCCATTTTCCCATAAACTTCAACTCTCTAATTAGGACATGGAGAAGGAGTCTCCATACGCACTTCTTTGACATCTGAAATTAAAACCTTTCTTCCGTCCTTAAGCAATGGCGTGCTTAAAGAAAGAGATGCATAAAGGAAACAAGTACAAATTAACAATCATGTCTAGGTTTAGAAATGATGCAAAAAGATTTTGTTAGGACAAGCAACAATTCAAGTATTTTTAAATTCCCAACTCATCATCGATTGACATAAACAACAAACCAAATCCTAATGTTATGACCATCTCACACTTACGTATCCCGTGATTGATGAGTGAAATCCCATCTCTCTTTGACTAGACAAAACAAAGCTAGAGGGACTCTTGAAACGCCTCTTCATTCTTCTTCTTCTTATTCAGCTCTTCTTCGTACCTCTTCAATCTCTCATCCCACATCTCCTGTACCCACATATACAAATTTAGTGAAAACCAGATTACAAAAAATTAAAATTAAAAATTAAAATAAAAAAATAGGGGAATTGGACCTTGTACTTGAGTTCAGCGCGGTGCATAAGATAAAAGCCAAGAATCCCACCAACTATAGTACCAGTAATAATCCGGAAATAACCCCATCTTGGTGACCTCATCCCTCCCTTCTCACTCAATTCTCCTCTCCCTTCTCTGCTAGGTATAAATCACTCACATAGACCGAAGGGGTGGGTTAGTTCATTTGATAATTCAGGGCCTTTTGCCTCACTAGCCGTCTGTCATCAGCCGCTCTTTTGTTTGGGGCCAAATGAATAATATATCTCGTGCCCTTGCAATAAATGGGTGGTATCTTTGGATCTTGCAACGAGTACTCAAGGATTACATTGTAAATTACATTAATATCAGATGTGATTTTATAATTTGTCAATCTAAAATACAGTCAATTTTTTCATCTAATCATTTTCCACACATCATATTATGTAACTTTTTATGTACAATTTTCATGTACTAATAGCAAAAATCCGATATTTTTTATATTCTCATAACTTGCGTATTTTTTTACTGAGCTTTTTTTTTTGTTAAAAAATACATTGCAATGCTATAAGGAGAAATTGATCTCCTGTGCAACAAGACAGAAAGAACCATAAGTAAAATTTTCTTGTCATGTAATAATCGAAAATTTTTATGTCAACTGTAGACATGAGATCAGGCACGTACTATAAAGCATAGGACGTTGATCTTGTAATTTATGTCAAAATTTTATATTATTTATATACAATTAAACTTCATTTTTAATTACACATTTAAAAGTACTATTCACTTATTTTATATATTAAATCGTTATATAAATTCTTTACAATAGAGGCTATAATTTTTGGATTTTTTGAACTCTGGATAGTGACATTTTAAAACCAATTTGAATTAAGCTTCCTTGCCTGAAAATGGGTGACAAAGGCGTTGACAGTTTCTCACATACATGCGGGCCCCGCGTGAATAAAAATTCCAAAAAAATAAGTGGGCCTCTCCCTATTATGAGTGTTCGATCAGATTGCATGTCAACCATTTTCATTCAGTGTAGCATGGTTGAACCAATTTAGCCTCTATTTAATAAAGTCTTATTTTAATATTATAAGACTTTCAAACTTCATCTTAGTCATATTTCCCAAAACCCACAACTCCATTTTTTAATTAACATTTCATAGAACCCTCCAACTTATCTATAATATATTAAATATTACATGAAGTGAGAATCATTTTTTGGACGATTGTAGTCCTACTATAATTCAATTATTTTAATAATCCCTAACTTTTCGTTTTTCAATATGTATTTAATTTATTTAACCATTTATTTACCATCAATATATATGCACATTTGACACAATCATTTCACACATATGTTTTCATTAATGTATAAATTCTCTATTATTAATTCTCAATTAATTAACATTCACATTCATTTAATTGATATTTATCTTTATTCATACATTTCAGTGTTATTAATTCTAATTATGAGTTAATTATAATTTCACATTCAATGATGTATTTCGTTATTCACGTATGGTAATTAATATCCAGTTTTATTTAATTAAAAATTAAATAAATAATTTAACATTCATTGTCACTTATATATTTCCTAGTATTAATTCTAAATTAATTAAAATTTACGCATATTCAAATGTTACTTTTATAGAACTTATAAAGCATTTCATGATAACGTGCAACGCACGTTCAACGTGACTAGTAATCATAAAAGACTTTTGACATCAAATAGGAGCTTAAGCGCACCAATTGTCAAAAAAATCACATAATAAATAGAAAAAGTTTAGAACGAAATGAAGTGACGTCTTTTACATGTATAATTTTCTTGTCATAATCATAAAACAATATAAACATCTCTCATCTATGTGCACGGCTATCCTTGCTTGCAGGTAAAAACAAATTTAAGATGGCAAGAACTAATAAGGTAAAGACTAAGCAATGCCATCATCTAAAACAATTCATTCTTGACTTTGAATGCTCATACACAACTCATTACTTCAAAATATCTCACAGTGCCTCTCCCTATTCTTTTTCTTCTTTCGACAATCAAATCACTCCGCAATGAAATATTCAATTCTAATCAAGTTGAATGGACCTTTTCCAAAATAGATTAAGGGATGAGAGAATGTGTAAACTCAGAATTGCCTTCAATTGAAACCTCCATGCACTAGATCTCTGAGTCCACCTTAGAACAAAGAGAAATAAATATGCCTTCAATACAGACACAAGATCTGAAGCACACTTCCATCACCAAGATAGGTAAACTGTTGTGATCCTCCATAAGTTAACAATTCCATTACAACAGAGTACTGTTTTGCACTGTAATGTAGTATAGTGTGTGGTAACCACTCCAAGTTAACAAACAGAAAATACATTGGTGAACCTATCGACAGTTGAGCTTGAAGATACATAGATACAGCCTTTCACAATTGCAACATTCTTCTTTGAGTTCGCAATAACTATTTCCTGACAACACTAACTTCATACAACATCTCTATATCACAAGATACACAAGCATTTTTCCGTCTAAACACAACAATAAACAGCCCCTTGACATACATAAAGTATCCTGAAGAACTTCTAAAAGCTGGGTTTTAGGCATTTTCTGTGATTCCCATCCATTTAACTCTTCCTTTCTTGTACATTCTTGCCCTTCAACTTGAGAGGTTTTTTCCCTTATATCTGCTGTGAAGAGGGACCAACCAATAGTATGCGTGACACAACATAGGCCAATAATTCTTCGTGATGTGAGAATGTAAAATCCAAGTGTGCATACTCAAACTCATTGTATGAAGCCTCCACTCCTGCACCTTTCATCAACTTATAATGCTTTCTCACCATAGATGGCCAAATGACCTTGTCCTTTCGCCCAGCATCAAGATCAACAGGAATATCAATAAAGCATAGTATTCCCCCAAGTCCAATGGCTTGGGAGAACCATACACTTCCATGTTGGCAGCTGCACTCCCATAATTGAACATGATAAACTTCTTTGTGTGCTTCATTTGTGCCAGATGAAGTGCCACACGAAATGCTACACCCGGCATGTCGTTCATATTATAGTGTGATAACCCCAATACCCCAACCCAGTTTGAACTGTCTCCACCAACAACATAACTCATAAGGGTCTGTACCAATCCCCCAACTGCCGGTAAGTTGTGGAAGTCACGAGCCAACTTATTCAGCAGCATACGGAAATAAAACAAGTGGGGATGTAGAAAGCTGGCAAAAAAAGGGTGCTAAGACAGGAGCAACCAAAAGAAAGAGGTACTCTACCATTGTGAACACAAAAGTGGAGTCGTGATGAAAGCCAGCAGGTGATAGTAAAATCATTCTTGAGAGCCTGTGGGGCTTCTCCTCTATCCGACGTGTAATGACATACATCAAAATAGCAGCTCCTCCAAGGCTGTGACAAATTGTACAAAGTTTATAAGGCTGTTCACTATTACTTTCTTCCTCCAGATCATGTTTCCCAGACTTCAATTTAGAAACTTTAATTTCATGTATCTTCTCTATCATTGCTGGTATATCCTGCGTTCCATGCTCATTAATTGAGCAGCCCCAATCCCTGCATCAATTTTGTACATCAAGAAATTTAAATAATACAAAGAATATGATGCACAAGTCCATTCTGTATGAAAATTTCCCTAAACTGTGTCATCCCTCCTAAAATCCAACAACTTAACTAAAAATACATTCTACCCAATGTCATTTCATTCACCATCGTAAGTCATGAAAAAAAAAAAAAAAATCTACCAATGATTTCCATGCACTTGAAACTTTTTATTCATTTTTGGCCAAACACTATAAGCCTAGGCGTGATTTTTAGGTCTCCAACTAGACCCAGTGGGAGATTTGGATGCCCCAACCATGCCATAGGTATAAAATGGAAGTACAAGTGGGAAGTGGGATCAAACTAACTTTCAGAAATACAAGAGGAGTGAGGATAAATTTCTAAAAGTAGAAAATATTGGAGGCACGCTACTGCCTCCATTTCACAACATCAAACTTTCATACACTCTTTAATGATTTAACCAAGTGAAGTGCCAAATTGAGTCGTCATTATTTCAATTTATTTTCTGCTTCAATAAATTAAGAGATTGGCGTGGAAAACAGGTCAACTCCACATACAGGTCAACTTCCAAATTTGATTTACAACAATATTTTCAACGTGATACAATTGGTAAACCTCAGTTATCACAATATTAATAATTTGAATCTGAAAGGTGAAGATATTTAGAAAATACCATTTCTTTCTCTTGAGAAAAAATAAATACAAGAAAATGTTCATATTATACTTAAAATAATGTGCAAACAGGCACTTACTGTCGTGATGATATATTTTTGTCAACATGTTCTCTGGAAACCAGCCCACGAAAATTCCCAAGAAAAACATCATAACCTGAGAATGCAAGCGAATAATCCATGTTATTATGCTCTGATATCCGACCATCGAAGTGGATGCTATGAAGATATTTGCTACAAACCTTGATCAAAGGCTGCAAAAGCCGGTGAACCAACAATCCTGTTGGACACCCAACTGCGTCATCAGAAGATAACAGTAAGAAAGACATGTATACACGAGATTAACTCAAAAAAAGATAATTCAGTTAGATTTCCTTTGAATTAGCTGCAGAACTATGATAGAACACAGAGAAAATGTAGCTCAAGAAGTAAAACGTCCATCAATCCTTGGAAGGCCCACTAGGATGCATAAAATACACACTAGATCTTCATACTTGCAGTACAAGAACCCAAATACATTTTGCAATTGCAGACTTCAATGTTAATTCAAATCTATTGCATCGTAGATTTTGTCATATGAGTAAAACTAGATTGAAAGTGCTTCTACCATAGGAAAAACTATGGGATTTGAAGTCTTTTGAGTATAACTTGTGTGAGAGCTGTATTTTGTGTAATCAGCTCAAGACTGGAAGGCAGTTGAAGACAGAAAATTGGAATTGGTTCATCCCTCTTGTTCCATCCCTGGCAGTTCTTACTATTATGTCTCATTTATAGATGACTTGATAAGAAAGGTATGGGTTTATTTTCAGAAAAAATAAATATGATGTTGTTTAGACTTTCTAAAGGTTAAATAAAAGCCATGGTTGAGAAAAATAAAAATTTAAAGGTAAAGTGTATTCAGTCGGAGAACATAGGACAATGGGTTTAAGCATTATTGTAATTATAATGGGACAAGGATGGGGAAACTGTTTTGGGGACACCTTATAGTTGGAAGAATGGAAGGAACCTTTGAAAACATTCTACGAGCATGAGATTACATTCAAGACTTCAAAAGATGTCGTGGGCTGAGGCAACTGACACAATGGTCATTTGTCATTTGATCAATAGAGGGCCTTCAGCACCATACAATTGCATAATGCCAAAGAGGTTTAAAGCGGAAAGAGGTAAATCTTTCTTATTTGAAGGTGTATAGAAAGAAGCATGCTAAATTCTAAATCCAGTAAGTGTTATTTTATTGTGTAGGTAATACCCAGTTTGCTTATCATCTCTGGTGTGAAGAAAATAGAAAGATTATTTGAAGCAAGAATGTTATGAAAAGGTGATGTACCAGAAAACAGGTTGGGGATAGAATCTCAAAGTGCATGTTCCGAATAAAGAAGCTTATCACGAGGGGAATGGGATCATTAACAAGTTTCTTACACCTCATTTCATTCAACCGCAACACCACCACAAACTAGAAACAGTAGAAAATGTTCTTGAGGAAATAGAACTCCATCTAAAAGTTAGAAGTGCTAAATTGGTAATAATGAGCTGATTATATTGATGGTGATAATTACAAGAACACGGCCATCAACACCAGAAACAATTACCGATTGTCAACAATATTCAAGAAACCTTTACATTTTTTGCGAGTGTTCTACTCATTACCAAACTAAATTTCATAAAAGCGATGTCTAGTATTCTTCGTTGATCACTCTCATGTCACCATATACCCTGACAACCCTTTTAATGCTTTGGAATCAAGATGATTTGCCCATTCCTTTTTCTTTATGTTTTCATTTGGTGTGCATATAGACCATTCTAATTTTATTTTTTTTTAAATTCAAGGATATCATAGTCATAATTACAAAAACATAGCACCGATAATCCAATTAAAAGGAGGGAGTGAATAATTTGTAATATCATAAACCAAATGGAAGTAATTTGAAACTAACAAGAATACTAATTTGGCAAACTAATATGTTCATCATTCAGTAAACCTGCAGTGCAGGAGGGAATACGAAATAATAAAATATAGTTGTATCCATGCCAACCACTCGGTTTGTTACGTTGAAAGCCAGATCAAGAAGAACTATGGCCAAGCTCCACTAATTCACAAAAGAGTTCCGTAAACACTAGCATCTCTTGAAAATAAGAACCTATAAATCTTTAACAAGTCCAATAAGTGAAATGAAGGTGAAAATAACTAGGAGGAAAACAGCTAACAATTTTGAAGTACAACAAAAATCAAGCAACAGAATAAAACATGACAATTTATTTGCAATAGAGTAGATCATTTGTCAATTATAACTCTGATAATGTTGGATGGTTAACTGAAGTATAAAGTAGAACAGGATAGAGAAACATATTTTGCATAAGCTTTAGCGACCACAACTCGCCAAACGTATGTCTCACCCCATAGATTAATCTAATATTCCATGTTGCAGATAAACAACCTTTTGTGCATCGTTCCTGCAACATTGGACTACAAACATCAGCAAGCCATTCATAACCAATTTTTTCTTAATTTTGTATTGTGAAAGCTAAACATTCGGAATTATGATTTTAGAAACCATTATTATAAAAGCAAAAACATATAACGGATTACAGCTACCACACACCTCGTATCCTTTCCAATAGAAGAATATATCCATCTACAGTAACCACTCGAATAGCTTCATAAGGGTACCTGAAAAATTGAGATCTGTTGACATATAAATAAATAAACTATTGTGTGTGGAGAGAAAGAGTGTCTGTGTGCATGATAGAAGAGAGACAGGGAGGATTTCTGAATGCATTTTCTACTACTAGCTCAGTTATTTATTTTGAATGCATTTTCCGTAACCTATCTCAGAGTTCTATTTGTCTCTGAATAGGGACGGCTAACTGAAATCGCCCCAAAATTTTCAAATTGTGGAAAATAGAGTCTACTTACCCAAGCTCTGTTATGACATCTTGACATGTCTGAGCATCTGTATTGAGGGAATTGTTAAAAGTGGTTTTTTTTTCTGCAGGAGATGGGTCATTATCTGAGAGAACGGACGTGGAGACACAGGTTCCCACACAATCAGCAGGAACGTGTCTATGACCATCACTATTATCTGAAAGCCATCTCAACAATCCTCTGAAGGTGTCTGTTGGTGATAGAACACAATGTGCAACTTTATGAACAGCATCAAATATGTATTCTATGAAGATCACAATTGCTAGATGCAGATCCTAGAAATGTAAGTAAAGGATTGGACATTGTGTTTATTGTTTTTTATTCACGTGAAAGCAAAACAGAACAACTGGTAGACTTTCATCAACTTTTTTCCTTTCTTTGTTGAATTCTCCTCATATGGAGGATGCTTCTGGTTGTTTAATTAAAATATAATAGTAATGCACCACATCAAAGTTTTGAGTCAAGCAATAGACAAAATATCCAAGAGAAACAGGCAAATAGCAAACAGAATGTCATGCCTCCGTTAAACCTATTGCAGTTAGAGTTTGCAGAGTTGTCAAGTATACTGGGAATAGATACATAACTTTTCATCATCTCTACTGTGCAGGATAGAGAAAAACCAAACTCAGCAAAGCTTTTGCCACTGCTTAGAGTAAACAGACCAGATGATCCTGCATCACCAATGTCCATGTCTCGGAGAAACTTCGTCAAACCCTTATTTACTATGTTCCGGGTGCATCATTTCTAAATAGTCCTAGTGCAGGAACCTTTTTTTCTTCCCAAGTTACCTTTAACATTTGCATGCATTTGTTCTCTCACGTGTCTTGTTTACTCATGAGTGTGGATATGGTGGGGTGGGGGATGATCACTCTCCATATCTGTCTTAAAAGATACATGTTCCATACTTTCTCTATAAACATTTTTATTTTTCCATGACCAAATTATTCCACGAGAGGGAGGGAGAGGCAAACAAAATTCATGGGCAAAAAAATAAAATATTATACTGTCAAAATCCCATCATAAGATATTTCTCTCTCAATATAATGGAGATAGGTAGCAAAGATTGCACACTATTTAGATAAACAAATTGGGAAAGCGTGAGTATCAGACCTCAACAACACCTCGTCTCCGATCTGTGGCTTTTTGAACAATATGATCCTTGAGTGATCTCCTAGGAGAATTTATATTTGAAGACGGGAAGTTTCCTGAGTTAGTAGAGGCTTTAGAAGCCCTATGAGAAGACAAAGTAAAGAAATAAAGGGGTATGCCCAAAAGTAATTTCATAAGGAACAGAAGCCATGAAAGTATACATCACATCCAATGTATCCAAATCCGATCATGGTTGGTAAAACTGCTTCCCCTGGAGAGTCGAGAACTTTGTGATAATGGAGACCCTGGATGAATGTCATCACCACTATCCTCTTCTTCAGATGAATAATCCACACTTGAGGAGATGTCAGAATCTACAGATAGTTCATGAATTACTGATTGAAAGATGATACACCACTGCAAGCATCAAGAAGAAAATTGTCAAATAACCTAATTTATATAGAGCAACATTTGTAGCAAGTATGCAAAATGAGATTGAGAGGAAGCAAGAATTGCAAATTTCACATGCTTTTTACTTTTATATGAGGAAGAAATCTGAGCTGTACGAGCTAACAAAATGGTTAATATACATCTAAGAAACATAGAGTATGACTGATGTTCCAGACCCTCGAGGTTAATGCTTCACAGTTCTTAGTCATGGACTCTCTTGTGAATGAGAAGATTACGGAGATCTCACATTCCGTAAATACATATATAATTGATTGCAAGATATTGTAATTAGATCATTACCATATTTAAAATGTAACAATTTCTATTTAATGGAAGGACCCTCAAACGGGAAGATCATTCAGCCAAATCTTGTCATGGTATCAGAGCAAGGTGTCTGAATCTGCCGCCGTTCTTCAGCTGTTCTCCGGCGTCTCTGTCGGCGATTTTCAGCGTATCATCGACGCGATTGTCGGCATCTTCTGGGTCAGCGTCGTCGTTCAATTTTTTCGACGTCTCTGCGCGTAATCGACGAGGTTTCTGTGTGGGCTCACCGTGATTTGTGGTCGGACGATTGCTTGCGTCCGTTCGGGAGTTGAACTGGTTGACTTCCATTGGGATCTTCAGCNTCAGCGTCGTCGTTCAATTTTTTCGACGTCTCTGCGTGTAATCGACGAGGTTTCTGTGTGGGCTCACCGTGATTTGTGGTCGGACGATTGCTTACGTCCGTTCGGGAGTTGAACTGGTTGACTTCCATTGGGATCTTCAGCGTGAGTTTTGGGTTTAAGTTTGGGTGGGCCTGTGTTGGTGGACGGGTTTGGGTGGGCCTGTGTTGGAGGACGAACATGTGTGTTTGGGCTGCAAGTTTGGGCCGGCTTCTAAGGGAATTAATTTGGGGAACATTTGGGTTGTGTGGGCCTTCATTAATTTCTTTGGGCTAACTTTTAAGGGCAATTAATTTGGGTTGCTTAGGTATTATTTTGTAATTATTTATATTACCAAGTTATGTCGGTTGACGCCTCTTGTGTTAAGTTTATGGGGAAAAATTATGCTATATGGGAA
>CAIGRP010112520.1:0-15074 GCA_903798385.1 Fraxinus cuspidata
CTTTTTTAAGATATAATAAATCCATTTTTACCATGAGACGACCATATTTCTAGTTCGAATTCATATGACAAACATGCATTGAAATTTAGGATTATCATGCACAACCGCTCACATTATAAATAATATCCCTTATATTTATGTCCATATGTTTCATAAACAATGTTCTGCCTATCGTTAGTTTTTCAATACTATGAATATGCAACTTATTAATGGAATCACAACGCAAGAATTAAACTAAAAATACCAAGTCTCGAATTAAAAACTAAGAATCAAAGAGTTTTGTCATCTATCTAATACAAATAAATTTAGCCTAGCTTATTAATGTAAGGATTACATAGAAAATAAAATAAATCCATTACCCAAATCATTGAATGTGAAGAAAATCTGGAAATCTTTGATTAAATCCTACAAATCCGGATCCAAGCAATGAATTCTTCTTTCTTCGATGTGAATTCTCTCTTTTTCTCAAAATTCGGCTCCCATTATGATAATAGATAGGTTCTGGATGACTCCTTTATATGTAAAGTGTTAAAAGATATTATACTAAAAGTTCCAAAAATAAAATAAGGGAACAAAATTTTCTTCTCAGAATTGAACCACTCGTACGCATGGTTTAAAGTGAGTGTACACACAATACGTGCGATTCAGCCTCAATCAGGGTTCTTTGTGACATTGCGGACTACATGCCTACATGCCCATGTGCACGCATGGTACACATTCTTGGGATCAACCTCAATCAGGGTTCTTCGTGACCTTGCGTACTACAAGCCTGCATGCCCATGTGTACGCATGGTACATATTTTTGGGACCTGCAAAATTGGTCCCTGAAATTTCTTAAGTGTGTAATTTGATCACGTTCCACAATTTCTCATCTCGTTGACTTCTCTTCAATTTCAATTGACTCTTGGCATTCTTAAATCATCATTTTGCAATCCGACCCAACATTTGAATTATTGCATTTTTGTCTTTGAACTTTGTATTTAATGCAATTGAGCCCTTTCTCTTGCTTATTTTCCCTACCTCCGCATCTTCCTTCGATTGTTACCGACATACAATATATATATATTGATTTAGTATTTGTTTAATATTTAATAGTTTAATCTTTTTAATCTTTTTTGTAATTTTTAACATGTATTATTGGTGTAATTCCAATCTTGCTTACTCTATCGTCAAAACAATTTGAAGTCACTACGAGGGCTACACAAAGTACTTACTTTTGGATTTTCATTTTTAGTTGATCTAATTTTATGGTGCTATGGACGACACTTCATTAGGTAGTGTCGTATTTTGATTTTTTCATTTCATGTATATAAATTTTATAAATATAATAACTTATTTAAATTTAAGTCTTAACCAAAGTAAAATCCTGACTTCGTCTGAATCCCATGAAATTTTTGCTAAAAGAAACCCTCTCAAAGAGAAAGAGCTTTGTCATCCTTAAGATAAGCTGCCCAACCATAGATTTCTCGAATAAGCAGCCAACACCACACCTTCACAGTCACGTATAGTAGCCCCAATATCCCTATCATCAACCTTAATTTTTTTGCTATGTTGGATATTCGCTTCATGTATTTAAATTTCGCCTTTATGACTGACATTCTTGGATTGGTCTACGTCCCATTTTCGTACTCCGCGTTCCATGTTTGATTCTCAATAAAGGATGGGGAGCGTGTACACTCACTATATTGTGATGATGACACATCACCTATGACAATTGCTTCAATTAGAGAGCAAATATATCTTATGCAATAAACACACTAAAAACATGTATATCTTCTTCTACTAATTCTTATGCTAGAAAGGTCGTGGGATGACAAGTCCCGACTCTTTTTTCTTTTTGAAGGTTTTAGGTTGTGAGTGCCACAATTAGTGGAGGAAAATCGACATGTCCATCAAATAGCGTGTATAACTATCCTCCTGTGACTTTCACGAGAAGAGTGATTATTTGTAGTCGAACACGAATTTGCATTTTATACTCTTGTTAAAAAAAGTAGTTTAAATTTTTTCTTAACTAATTAAATTGATTACATCAATTATTGAATATTAAATTGAGTTGCTTTAAGTAGCTTCTTATGCTCATTTAATAAACTATGTACAATATTCAACAAAATAGTTTCCAGTGAAGAAAATTCTAACTTAAGACCAACAATTATTGCAAGAAAATAAGTCATTATCAGGGGGAGCGGGGTTAGTGGGGACAGATCCTTTAAGTTTATTCAATTATGTTATATGTACATCATTACTTACATTATACCACGTGACAACATCTTATTAGACAGTTAAAAAAAATGCTTTTCCCGCCCACAATTTTTTTGAAGAGAGAAGGGATGTCGAAGATGATATAAGGTGTTGAATGTACATTTAGCATTGTTCAAGTTTATTGACCTGTGCAATTTGCAAAGACGATATCCATGCAATTCAACTTATGAAAACGTTATATCATTGTTTAGCCTTTATTTATTAGAATTTATGCTCTTTTTTCATATTATTTTCAATCACACATTTGATTAATTTTTATCAAAATTATTAAAAATCTAATTTTTATTCAAAGTCATACTGGGGCTAAATCTTTCTTATTCACGAGCCAAATAATGATAGCAACAATCCCTTGCTTAAAAAACTAAAATCAAAATTTTGTATATTAATTGTTATGATAATTATTTTTGAAAATACTCCTCAATTTTTACATAGGGTCTTTAAAATACTTGAGCCATATCTGATAATAAAACATGATATAACCTTGTTTGGGAAAGACTTTTTTTTTTAAAAAAATTATTTTTCCCTCAAAATCATTTTCAACCACATATTCTATGTGATCCATAACTTTTCTTTATTTTTTAACACACATTATTCAAAAAAAAACCATTTTTCTCTGAGAGACGTCATTTTAGAAAAATATACTTTCCAACGAGACAGTGTGCTTTCGTGAAGTGGTCTCTTTTGATACACAATTTTTCACATATTATAAATTGATCTCAATGGTTGTAAAATGTCAAAATCATCGATTTATCATATTCACATTCATTGTATCTAGTTTGTTGTTTTTTATGGTTTTAAGTGCTACTACCGCAATAAAAAATCATTGTATCTTTGAACATATCCAAAAAACTCTTTAAACATGAGATGCTCTCTATTTTAAAGAGTCAATATTTAAAATCACGTTCCAAGAGACTATTTAAATTAACATTTTAATTTAGAGGGTGAATTTGACTCTCCAAATTTGGAGAGTCAAACTCACTCTCTATAATTAAATGCATTCAAATTGTTTCAATTTTCAATGTAGAAAAACAATAAAATAATCTAAAGAAAAGTTGGTTAAAATAAAAGATAAACAAAATTAATAAATATTTTTTGGAAGTAGTAAAATTAAGTGTTAAATATAAAGAGTTTGTTGGAGTACTTCAAAATTTTAACTCTCTAAATTTATAGACGCACTCCAAATTCTTCTTAAAGAAAAGAGAATCAAACTTTTGCCTCAATTTACTAAGTATTTCAATTTTCAATGTAGAAAAATAATAAAATAATCTAAAGAAAAGCTAGTTAAAATAAAAGATAAAGAAAAATAATAAATATTTTTTGGGAGTAGTAAAATTAAGTGTTAAATATAAAGAGTTTGTTGGAGTACTTTAAAATTTTAACTCTCTAAATTTATAGACGCACTCCAAATTCTTCTTAAAGAAAAGAGAATCAAACTTTTGCCTCAATTTACTTATCGTTCCTTCTATGTATCGCAATTTTCCTTCACAAATATGTTCATTGCGTACTTTTACTCTACTTGAAATTCGTAAAGTTTATTGACAAAATCAAAATATAATTTTTGCACTGACATATTTATAATATATTAAATATCACATCAAGTGATTTTTGGACGATTTTAACTCATTACAATCAATTATTTCAATCATACCCTACTTTTCATTTTTCAATATGTAATAAATATTACAAAATATTTTTCGTATATGAAATTCGTTTTATCAATTCTTAATTAATTAACATTCATATTAATCTAGATTCAATAAATCCTGGTTTGATGAATTTTGATTTACATAAATCTGAAGTTATTACAAATGAATTTATTTTTATTCATGTATCTTGAAATTTTAATGAGTGTTTAAATTCATGTATTAGTAATTAATTTTTATGCACCAAATGTAGTATAAAAAAGTTACTCATTCGTAGTTTCATCATCACAAAAAATTTGAATCATGGAAGTTGATTGTTTATAGTGCAACTTTCTTCTTTTAAATTTATATCCTAAATTTTATTTTATTTAGTTCATCTGAGACTCGTCAACGTCAAATCCTCCCACCAAATTGGTATCAAATATTATTTTTACAGTACTTATAAGGTATTTCGAAATAACATGTAATATACGTTCAACTCTAACTAGTAAATAGAAATTACTGATTTTTTTATTCTTTGATCAAGTAAAGCAAATTTAATATTTTTTTCTTCTTTTTATTGTCTGAATATTCAAGAACTAAGACCATTCCAATGTTTTCGCCATGCATAACCATCGACCAATAATGATGAACTTAATTTACTTTATATGATTATTTCAATGGGTTAATTGTCATTACTAAATTGATATTTTTTTTTTCTAAAAAGTTAAAACTTTAAAATTTGTAAGTTAATCAAATTAATTTTTAATTAAAAAATTAAAAAAACGATTCGGTTCGGTTTTATGTGGTTTTTGAAAATTGAAACCTAAACCAAACCATTTTGAAATGATTTGGTTCAGTTTGAGGAGGAAAAAATCGGGAATCCACGTGGATCCTAACCAACGGTTTCAAACTAAAGGTTTTGATTCGATTTGCGATTTTGCAATTTTTTTGTGCAACTCAAGATAAAAATTTAAGTCAAGTATCATGGATCAACATAAGAATCTAACAATGCAAGAAGCAACTCATAAGTGCATTTTATTTGCTTATTCGGAATTCGATTCTTACCTTATCATTATATTGAACGAATATCTACTTAATTTAGATTTTTTTATGATTGGTTTAGGTAAAATCTCAAATTGGACACGTTTGGATGAAATTGGATTGAATGTATACGAAATTGAAAAATTGAGTACCCAAATAATCAAGTCTTGAGGATGAGGATCTGTCATGCAAATTAAGAGGTTTTGGGATGCACAAAAACTCAATGCTAAGGACCAAAGTGCACTAAACTAACAGAAATTCCAGCTTTTTGATTGTTTCCTAATTACGCTCAATTTCTCAATTGAAGATGCTTTAGGATTCATTTTTGACTTCTATATTAGTTTTAATCATTCATGGGACACGCAATTTGAGAAAGAGAAAGAACATATAGAAAATTAAGATCAAAGAGCGAAAAATTAAGGTGAGTTTCGTTTGTTATTTTCAAGCCGTTTTTCAGTTTTTAATTTTACAAAACATTAAAAGCGTGTTTGGTCTGCTATTTCTGAAAATACATTTTCGAAAAAAGGATAAATTTATAAGATAAAACTCAAAATGTATTTTTGATGTTTTGAGTGTTTTCGGTGAAAATTTTGAAAACAATCAAATTATGGAAAACAGAGTTTAAATAAAATTTTATTTAAATAAACTACTATAAGCTAAAAATTTTTAAAAATAAAAATAATATTCTAACAAATAAAAAAAAATATATAAAAAATTAAAATTCAAACAAGTAAATTAAAAAAAAAAAAATTTAATATACTCTATAAAAAAGCGGAAAAATAAAATCTAAAATTCTAAAAAATATATAATTCTACAAAACTAAAATTTTGAAAAATAGAGATTATAAAAATTCTAAAAAAATAAAAATTATAGTAATAAAAATAATTCGAGTACTTAATGATTATTTACATAATTTTTTTAAAAAAATATCTAAATGAATACGGACAAATATATTTCAAGTCCCCGCATTAGTTTTTATTTTTATTTCATATATTTTAAATTTTTTTTTAATTTTTTAGTGAGGTATAATATTATAAATGCATATAATACTTGATAATACATTAATGTAAATTTGTTCCTTTTTTTTTTACTGAATAATCAAATATAATGGAATTAAATACAATAAAACAATTTTTTAGAAGTTCAAACTTAATATGTTTTCTAGTTTTCTGTTGTGAGAAATAATTTTTCAAAATGGCAAATCAAATGCTTTTTTAGAAATCTTAAAATAAACCTTCAAAATAAACAAAAAACAAAACAAAAAATGATCTCAAAACTTAAAACTGAAGATCAAAACACAACCAAATGGGAACTTAGGGTTTGTAAAATTTTGGAATTGAAGAACAAGATTCTTGACACAAAATGTTAAGATTTAAAACTCAGTTATGAACTCTAGTGTCTTTTGTTATTTTTCTTTCGTTAGTATGAGTAGCTAGATCATTAGTTAAGACAAATGCGTGACCATTTTATTTAATTTTACAACATTCTTGTAGTTAAAAGTAATTCTTTTGAATTATTGGCCTACAATTCGATGAATTTGTGGATATATAATGAATCGAGAGATAGATTATAGATTTAAACCATATAATAAATTTTGATAATTAGTATAAAAGTGTAAAGATATCTTTTTTTAGTTAGTGCGATCATTACATGGATTCTTAGATATCTAAAATATTTAATTAAGATGTATGCGAATGTAGACATAGATGTGAAATTTAGATGTGAAATTTACTTAGCTAAATATCAATTTGAATTCGAGAGACGTAAATTAAACATATTAAAAGAATTCGACTAAACACTACAATAGTCATGAATCTTGATTGCGAATTAAATGAGATCGATAAATGAATTTGTAAGTCTTAGCATCCACAATCATACTCTAAAACCTGAATTTAATAATTTGTGAACATTAGATAAATTTAGTTTAATTAGAATAACTTATATAACTAATCACAAAATTATATTCTCCTTTCTTCGTCAAACTGGAATTATAAATAAAAAAATTAGAGATAAAATTATAGTACTCGTAGGACTATCATCCGAGCTCTTAGGTCCATTTTATTACTTGTTACGATTTATATATTTGTAGAATATGAAATCGACCCCAACAACCTTGAAGGAGTTCTGCATGCGCACCGCTTAATTTCTTCGTGATGTATGCCATCACTTGATACCAATGGTGTCTTTTTGCCTCAAGCAGTTTTTTGATTGTTGTAATTCGATTTTTTTCGATTTTCTTAGATGAGTATGCAACTTATTGGAAAAAATGGGACAGGAATCTACATATAGATTCAATGTTTCTTTGATTAGAGAAATCTCACAAAAGTATATACTCATATGTATTTCTAAAAATTAATTTGAAATGATCAACTAAGTTATAGCAATTAACTAATGGATAAAATTTATGATGAGTGTCAACATTTGAATTAAAATAATTATTTATCAATGAATTGATGTATTATGTTACTGATGCTTAATATAAGTTAAGAATCGGTGTTTAATATATATATACACAGAGAGAGAGAGAGAGAGAGAGAGAGAGAGAGAGAGAGAGAGAGAGAGAGATTAATTTATTGGTGGATAATAAATTCAATTCAAAATTTGAGATTTATCGATTATATGTCACTTATGTTAGTATAAGAATAATACTGGTACTCATTCAATCATTTTTCTCTCTATATGTGTTGTATTTAGTATTGTTATTTAGCTTATGCTAGACAACGATAACATAATACGTCAATAAATTGATGGATAAATGATAGATTACCAATATATTTTCTGAATTTTTTGTCGCTACTGTAGTTTTACAATTTTGTTTTTGGATATGCTAATTAAGATTTCTCACAAAATAAAATATGAACTTCTTCCGGCTAGATAAATCTAATGACGTAAAGAAATCTTTGTGTTTTGAATAATTTAGAAGCTTGCTGATCGCATTATATGTTGAACTTCAAAGTTATTAATTTGAAATTGTTTCTAAAGGTTTAATAATTATAGATTAAAATTTGGGAAGAATTCNATAATTATAGATTAAAATTTGGGAAGAATTCATGGGTAGGTTTTAACTATCACCAAATCAGTTTTCTGGCCTTAAGTTTAAAAATTGCAAAAATCACGTATTTGTTAATTAATTAAATATATTAAAATCACAATTATACAATTCATGGTCACATATAAATACTTATGGGTCACAACTTATTTATTGGCCACATATTATCAAATTAATTGATCACAGACTATTTTTCGATCACAAAATTTATAGATCACAAATCAAAAAATTAATAGGTTACGGCTCACAAATTACAAATATTATGAGTTACAACTTATTAGTGAGTCACAAATTATTAAATTATCAATCACGAATTAATAATTTTTAGATCATATATAATTTCATGGTCGCAAATTATTTTTTCATTGGTCACATATTGTTGATTGGTCACAAATTAACCAATTTAATGGTCATAGTTGACCAAATAATTGGTAACCATCACCAACACTTGCGACCTCCGGCAGCACCATCGCTTCCAGCGCTCTAGAACTACCACCATTGTTGCCAAACCACAGTCGTTAGAACCACCACCACCTCACGACAACTAGGACCAATGTAATATGCATCACTTCACCACCACAATCACTACTCAACCATCACTAACAGTTGCGACCTCCGACAGCACCATCGCCTTCGGCGCCAGAACCACCACCACCTCACGACAACTAGTAGGAATACCGTACTCTCCATCTCTTCACCACCACCACCACCACCACCTCTTTTTCCTTACCACCACAACCACCAACAAACCACCATATCACTACAAAACCAACACCACACAAAATACCACACCACCCCAACAGCCAGATCCATCACCACAGCCACCGTCACAAGAACCGTCAGATCCACCAACACAAACCCTGCCACCACACAAAATAACGCTACCATAGAAAATGCCGTCGGTGTCGAAACGCAACGTTGCGGTGCTTCAGCTGCGAGAGTCGCCAGAGTGGGTGGATTTGCGTCGCAACTCGCGGCGATTCGCGCTTCTTATGTGGTGAAATGGATTGAGGGTGGTTATGGTGTTGGGCAACGACGACGGATGGTGGCGACAAAAAGGTGAGGACTGATTGAAGCTTCTATAGTGTCGTACACAGTTTCACCGTTGCGATTGAAGCTCCTGGCCGGCGATATGGATTGACGGTAGTGATGGGGATGGGTAACAACAACAGGTGACTGCAACGAAAATGTGAGGAGTTCGTGGTCGAAAGAGGCGGCGTCGACGAAGACAAGAAGGTGAGATAGAATGGAGGGAGGTGATTGGGTGGGTTTAGAGAGAGAATGTGGAAAATATTTGAAGTCTGGTGCGTTTACAGAGAGAGATAGAGAAGAGTGAGACGAAGGAATTGAAATAAATTAGGGTTTTAATTATAAATTCAATTAATACCTGATTTTTGATTAAATAAACTTAAGATTTGATTTTTGAATTTGAAAAATTAAAAGTGTTTTTCTATAATTTCCTCTTAAATTTTTGGGAAACCATACTTTTCTGGAGACAAGCAATATTTATATAGGTGCATGGATCAATCAATAGACAACTTCGCTATAGGGTTGATTAATTTCTAGACTATAGAATGAGCTAAGCATTACTTTGATCAAATTTTGTATTTCAAATTGTCACTAATTAAGTTTAAATTGTTAGAGAATTCGTGGTGATATTTCCTAATCGAAGTCCGTGTTTTAATTTCAAAAGAAAAAAAAAATATTTACAATTTTTTTTAAATTGAGTCTTTAACATACTCGTTAATAATTAAATTACTTTTCATCAAGCATCTAACATGTGAACATTATCCAAAATTAGGTAGCTCAGACATACACGAATATAGAACTTGTACACAGAAACTTTGCTTGCATCTAATAGACTAATGACTTATCGAACTATTCGTCTAAGAAATTACTATGAGAGGGGCACCTGATTAATTTACTTAAATATAGTTTTCAATAACCAATTTAATAGTAACTATTTAGAATAACAATAATTAAATTGATGACATGATTTGATATATTAAAAGTCGGTTCTAAATTAAATCTCATCCTAAGAAAGCAACTCAGATGGAATCCGCCGACGGAAGAAGACAAAAGAAGGGGCTAATCTCAGTACACCTTTTCGTACTCCCAAAGAAAAAAAAAAAGAAAAAAAAAAGAACACTGAAAAGGATTTCTTATGATTCCTTGGCATGGGTTTACATGAAAAAATAAGCAAAAGTAGCAGTGAAATATGAATATTGTTTAGGATAAATTTCACGTTGGATAGATGAAAATATAGATAAATATATAAGAGTTTGTGTTACTCATTTTAATAAGATTGATATTTTGAAATGAAATCCTAAATTTTAATATGATATCAAAGTCCATTAAGTTCAAACGAACATGTCGATCCGATTTTAAAACTCAAAAAAATGAGAAGATGAATTTTAAAATTGGTAACGAACATGTCGATCCGATTTTAAAACTCAAAAAAATGAGCAGATGAATTTTAAAATTGGTACACTTAAATGAGCTACCATCTTGCATGAATATGTAAGGAGATAATATCTCACATCGATAAAGATGAAAACTTATAAAATTAATATTTTAATATGAAACTCAAAGTCTTAAAATGAGCTATCATCTTGCGGGGCATGTTTGAGGATAAATTTCATATCGAATAAAGATGAAAATATATACCAATACATAAATGTTTGTACTACTTTTAATAAGATTGACATTTTAAGATAAAACTCTCTTAACAAATATAATACTAATCTACATAAATACTTTCAACACTTTATACCTCGTACAAATGTGTATTCGTTAGTGTCAAATGATATAGTAAAATTCTATGTTAGTTGTCAACCTATTGCAACTCTCTTCGTTTAGTGTTTGGGTTGTTGGTTTCACTGTCCAATCATTATCAGTTCTCTTTTGAAATTTCTAATCCTATTTTATACTGGTAAAAATGAAATAGAAAATAATGTTTTAACAATAAAATATACTCTGGTATACAGCTATAAATGCTTTCTTCTGCATTTCATATTTTTTAATGCAACAAAATATTATTGCTATATAGTCCATCATCTCATTATTGAAACAGAAGAAAAAAATTCTAATTTCTTAAAACAATTTTACAAGCCCATCATGACAGAAAATTCCATAAATTTTAGTAAGAAATCGAATGCATCCTTTTTGTACCAAGAACCTTGGCTTTCGTTGTCTGATTGAGTCCCTGCTTGGTTTTGCTAAAAATTATAGTTTTAGTAAATTTTAACAAAAGTGATGAAATGTATAATTAAAAATTGATGAAAAAATAGTTTGATCCCTTCAGGGGTGGCCGAGTTGGTGGAGTAGGTGAGCGCACAGACCGAAGGTCTCGAGTTCGAATCCACTGCCAACACTTCTTCGGTCGAGCTCGTCGCAACGGTGCTTGCCTAGTGCGGTTTATCTCTTTTGTGTGGTTTGCGGGCTACTACACATTGAGCGAGGTTTACCCAATACGCACTCACGAGTAGCAACTGCGGGTTCCTACGTTAAAAAAAAAATAAATTGATGAAATTTGTGAGTTCAGTGAAAGCTTTGATTGAAAATGAACTAAAGGCAAAACATGGGCTAAATTTGACTTTATTAGTCTTATCCGCACATTTTGTGTTATGCTAAGTTCCGTTTTGGGACATAAGGTTGCAGCAATTCAAGATTTCGTACAACAAAAACCAAAGTAAAAGGAAGAAACAATCATTTTACAGTATGAATTCTTCTTGGGACAAAGATGCTTTTAAAGTAGAAGATGAGAGTCCAACTTTGAATATTGATTCAAATCTAGAAGCTAAATCCTCCAAGGATTTGAAAAGTACTGAAGAAGGGATCCAAGTATTTCTCGGGAATCTTACGGAGGTTAGTAAAGAAAAGCGCTACATTGGTGTCAGAAAACGGCCATGGGGTAAGTACGCAGCTGAGATAAGGGATTCCACAAGGAATGGAACAAGGGTTTGGCTGGGGACTTTTAACAGTGCACAAGAAGCTGCTATGGCTTATGATCAAGCTGCATTTGTGATGCGCGGAGCTTCAGCTCCCATAAATTTTCCTTCAGAAAAAATAAAGGAATCCCTACAAAACATGAATTACAGGTGCAAAGGTGGTTCATCACCAGCTGAAGCCATAAAAGAGATTCACAGGACTCGGAAAACTATTAGATGAACTATTATCTCAGATTTGATTTTTAAGTGAACAGGAACATCGTTTTCTGCATCTGTGAATCAATTTCTCTTCTGCTTTCTGTTTTCTTACTTGAACCCTAGATCACTACCTCTTTCCTCTTTCCTTTTGCCCTTTTCACCTTCCCTTTTGCTTGAATCATTCGTCAATTTCAAATCCATTCAAATTTAAGCTTACTGTCACTTAATGACTTGATTCTCCAAATTAATTAGTGCTTTGAATCTGAAATAAGAAGACACGCGTCAATCTTCAATTTGAATGGATTTTTTTTTTTTCGATTTTTAATTTTGATCAGTTCTTTGTTCCTGAGAAGACCACAGATAAACCTCAATTTATTTTTCAATGAAATTGGATACATAATTTTAAGAAGTTTCGGTATCTTCCTGGGAAACAATTTTTCAAAATGAAAATTGGGAATTAAGCCCGCCATATTAGACTTCCGCATAATGATTTTGTCATACTTGTTAAAAAGAAAAAGTCCGAAATAGCAAGGAAATCAGAAATTACTGTAAGAGGAATTAAATCAAATAAATAGAGGGCACAAAGATGTAGGGAGCTTTTGCACTTCATTTTATTTAGCTGATAACCTGTTAGATACACAGATAGGAAAACAACTACTTCCAAACTTTCAGGAAACAGCAAACCAAAACTAGAAGATTTTCCTTAAAATGAAGCATGAAACAAGGCACTAAGTAACAAATATTGACTCTCTCAAACACAAAATGAAAAACAGTTATGACATTTTAATTTATTTTTGCATTACACTAACACACTCCCCTTAATTCAAAAAATCTACAACACCTAATTTATTTCTAAAATAAGCGAACTTTTTCAAAAGTGATTTTGTGAATAAATCAACAACTTGCTCATTTGAATTGAAATACTCCAACTTGATACTTCCTTCAGCAACCAGCTCTCTTATAAAATGATATCGAATGTCTATATGTCTTGTTCGACTATGGTGAACTCGGGTTCTTTGCTATTGCAATGGTGGACTGGTTATCACAAAAGATTGTTGTTGCCTCCTTCTGCACATGTTTCATATCTTTTAAAATTCTCCTTAGCCAGATAGCATGGCAAGCTGCTAAAGTAACAGCCATGTACTCAACTTTGGAAGACGATAGAGCGATAGATGGCCGTTTCTTTGAACACTAGGATATTACATTTGATCGAAGCATGAATAGATAGCCCATAGTGCTTTTTCAATCATCTATGGAACCTGCCCAATCGCTATTAGAAAAGCCGCATAGCTCAATGTTATTAATGTTAGAGTTGATAGTCCAAGAATAACAAACTAAGAAGAATTAATTTAAATTCAAGTAAGTAAAAATTAAATAGATTAAATAATAAACACAAATATAAGCAAAATGGAAAGATGATGCAAACAATATCATTGTGGAGGTTCAATCCAAAATAATGATCTACGACTTCCGTCATCAAGTTCTCCGGCACGAGCAAAGCGTTTTCACTATGTTGATTGACTTATGGTACAATCCAACCCTTTACAATGCTTCTGTTGACTTACAAACAAGAGCACAGTTTCTTATACAATGTTGAATTTAACGGGACCTCAACACGACCCACTATTGAGCTTTCACGGAACTTCAATATGACCCGCACTGTGACTTACAATAAGAAGTACCGATCCTTATACATTATTGATCTTTAAGGGACTTCAACACGACCCACACTTTATCAAAGTGATTTTACAATGGAATACATATCTTGATAAATAATACAAATAAGTTAAGTAATAAGAAATGTTAATATTTCAATAAATAGTAATAAATGATAGTTCAGGTGTTAGATGAACAATTTTGATAAATATGATGGTTAAAAAATTAGATTCAACCAATCAAAATTTTTTCAATTAGAAGATGAAAAACAATCAAATGTAATTTAAGTTCAAAAATATTCTCAAAATATTTCTCATTTTAATGAATAATTGTAATAAATTAATTACTAAGAGAGTAATGAGAAGTTTTGATGAATGTGATGATTTTAGAAATTTGACTTGACCAATTAAAGTTTTCTATTTATGCAATGTAAGTTCAAAGATCTTTTTAAAAAATATATATATCTTTTAAAACTGATACAAAAAAAATTAAGCACAAAGAGAAATGAAAAGCTTTGGTGAAAGAAATGATTCAAAAATTTTGATTCAACAATCAAAGTTTTTGTCATGAAGAAATCAATGTAAAAATGTAAGTTCAAAGAAAAGTTTTCACAAATATATTTCACAAGAAAACTCAGTTTTTTTATGAATGCAAAATGAAATGGTATTTATAGCAGTTAAAACGCTCAAACTAGAAAACCGGACGACCGATCCAGACCGCATCTTGAACTAGTCGTAGTGTGTCAGAAATTAGAACGGTTAAAAAAATATTCGTTGGGCGAACTTAACGTCCTCGTTAACTTTAACTTTTGACTCTTTTTCTTCTTTGGGAAAAATGTAGGCTTTTGAAGGAGTAAGAACTTTATCTTTCAAAGGTAAGTAACATTATAAAAAAAATTTAAATATCAAATTGAAATATTTACCAATTTGAAAAATAATTTTTTTTATGCAAGTGTTTTTATGAAATAATCTTTTCGTGCATAAAATGATTTTTAAGATTTTATCATTCATTATCAAAGTTTTAATACCTTTATATTTGAACTAAGAAGTCTAGTTTTTTATCTTGCTTCGAAGTTTGCCTCTTAGACTTCCGTCTTGAACTTGTCTTTTTTTATGTTTGTCTTTTAAGCTCTCGTCTAATTTGATTTGAATACTTGAATTCCACTTTGATCTTCATTTCAATACTGATTTATAATGTGTTGATTTTGACAATACTCGATTGATTTTAACATTGAACTATCATCACTCTAAATCAATTGTTAGAAATAATCTTGTTTGATATGCTCAAAATATTAAG
>CAIGRP010112521.1:0-14747 GCA_903798385.1 Fraxinus cuspidata
TTTTTTTTTTTTTTTTATTGAGATGGGTCTCAGTCGGTGTACATGCAGAATAGCTTTATTAAATGCCTCTTGAATTGGCCATCCTAAAACACGTCAAGATGTGAACCCCTACGGACAACTCACCTAGGAGGTGGGTCACAATTGGTGGGGATTCTGAACCGCACCCTATACATGTAAAAGAACTCAATTACAAATCTCTTGAATTAGTCGTCTTAAAACACGTCAAGACGATTACATACCCACTTTCTCTCTCTATACATTCACATATTTCTAGCTCTGGGCTGCTGCATATTTCTTGTTCTCTCACCACCCTATCCCACCCCACCCTACCCCCTCTCTGCATCTCATACCAAGAAATTCAACTAATCAACTAGCTTATATAGCCACCTTGATTACAACCTCGAAAGGACCTCTTTTTATTTTTTATTTTTATTTTTTTTGCTAGGTAATTCATTGTTAATCTGCATAATTAAATTATTTCAATTACTATTTCCTTTAATGCATTCTTGATATTGAGATTTAGATCATTTTAAAAGTACTTATTTTCAATTGCTTAATATCCCAGTCTTCATTTTTCAGAGTTTTGAAATTCTGGTCAATTCTGAACGAGTTTTTATTTAACTCAAATGGGTTTTCTTAAATTTTCAGAAATCTTATCAGAACTTGAAGAAAATTAGGATAAACTTGAATCGTTTGACTGCTGTGTTTTCCTCGAAGAATTAGCGTAAAGAACAAGAAGAACACCTCTTGCTTATCTTCTTGTATTTCATGAATTTTCCACACGTTTTTATAAATCTTATTTTTCTATTTAAAGTTGCTTATTTTTTCTTCAGAATCTCTCAAAAACTTGGAGAAGATGGATATTACTTACCGGCCTTACATTGATCCTGATTTCGAAGTCCTGATTGAAAGAATACATCCACCAAGGTTTGTATTCTTAGATTATTGGCATTTAATTTATTTACAATGCTCTTTTCTGATCATGCATGCTCTCTTTTCTGGGTTTTTAGGGTTTGTATTGACAATGATACCTATCAAGACTGCACTCTTATCAAGGTTAGTAATCAAAATCTCAGAATCTCAACAGTTAAAAAACACATTTGAATTCTTTAGTTTCCTTCCTTTTATACGAATTATTCTCGATAAATTTAGAGTCGACTAACCGATCCAAACTTATTAATTTGGAATGACTGTCTTTTGTAAATGGTGTTTAACCAAATTTGTGGTCTGGCTTGTTGTGACCCACAGAGTGGAGGCTAACAGCTTAGAATTTTAATGGCTTTTTACCAGAATTTGTTAGGATCACATAACCCTACTCTACTTTTTCAGAAAGTAGTACGGTTCTATGTACATGCATGGTAAAATCATTCACATTGGTTCGAACGATTTAAGTCACAACAACAAAATCTATCCTAAATTGTTATTTTTTATATTATATAGGTAAAACTCAATGATTAGATGAGAAATTGAAAAGAAGAAGCGAAAACTGGTGAAAATAGGAATATTGACCAACAAGCATGATTTCAAATAATGAGGGAAATAGATTTAATGACTATCGAGAGAAGCATTTAATTAAAATTTAAACATTGACCAACAAGCATGATTTCAAATTATCATCCTAAGTTATTGAATTGAAAATGGACTAACAAGAATGGGTCTGTCCACCCATTCTGTTTATCTCTTTTACTTGCTCGACTCGACGACCAAGTTGTCATGACTAAAGTGGCTCGGGATCCAAGTGTCGTGATTTTAATAAACAATTAGTCTTGTTACGTGTGTATATATAAGATCGTTCATGAATAGATTGCGCAAAGAAGAATCCATACAATGCCCACTTCAAGAACTAATTAATCTGCCCAAATTTTGGTGACAGGTTGATAGTGCAAATAAGCAGGGGATGCTGCTAGAAATTGTCCAAGTTCTTACGGATCTTGACCTCGTGATTTCCAAATCATACATATCCTCTGATGGTGGTTGGTTGATGGAAGGTGTGTTAATAATTATTTTATTATAAAAAATTAGTTTAAAATTTAAATAATTTTTTAAATGCTGACGTATACACGAGTCAGCAATGAATTTTTTTTTTTTTTAATTAATTTGTGGCGGTTTTGATTACATGGTTTGCAGTATTCCATTTAACTGACCAACAAGGAAACAAAATTACTGACGAAAGCCTCATTCTGTACATACAAGAGGTTTCTCTCTCTCTCTCTCTTAATGACAGCTTTCGTCCGTCGCAACGTCTATACATAGGATTCCGTATGGAAAGTATTAAAGCCGCACTTTCCAGTAGTATCCCGGCTGTCATTTTTGTAGCTTTTGATTTTATTTTCTTTTTCTACGTTTGTTATAGGAAATATGCGCAATTAGGAGGGCTAACAGGGAAAATAGATCGATTATTGCCGAAGAGACGAGTCCAACACTGATGTCAATAGAAAACACGGCCATAGAGATGACGGGGATGGATCGACCAGGTTTAATGTCGGAGATGTCGGCTGTGTTAGCTGAGTTTGGCTGTCTCGTTTCTGCTGCCACGGTTTGGACTCATAAGAACCGAGCAGCATGCATTATCTACTTGGAGGATGCCTCAAATGGTGAGCCAATCACGAACCAGTGTCGTGTGGCCCAGGTTCGGGCCCAGTTGGAAAATGTGGTTGACGCCCATCACTATGACAACGAGAGACGAAGTGTAAAGTTGACAGGCCCAGCTCTGGGCCAAACCCACACGGAAAGGCGGCTGCACCAGTTGATGGCGGCCGATGGAGACTATGAGATGCGTTCTTCTTGTTGTGGTAATGACAGTGACGACGATGACGATGTATACGGGGATGTAGACCATTACAAGAAGCAGGAAAAGGAATGTTATGGCACGCATGTGAAAATAGAGAAATGCAAGGATACGGGCTACTCGATCATTACCGTGAGGTGTCGAGATCGACCCAAGTTATTGTTCGACACCGTTTGCACTCTGACAGACATGCAATACGTAGTATTCCATGCAGCCATTAGCTCCAAAGAATCTATAGCTGTTCAGGTAAAAGCACAACATAATTTATATCTTTGCACAGATTCTGTGAATGCATTCTTTGTTTCTAACCTTAAAATACTGAAAATCCCAGGAATACTATATAAGGCACAAAAATGGACGCTCTTTGGATTCAGAAGATGAGAAGCAGTTGGTTACCCAATGTTTGATAGCAGCTACAGAAAGGAGAAATTCTCATGTATGTTACAGAAACTGACATTTTTCTCCCACTTGTTTAACAAGAAAAATTTAGCAACCATAATTCTAGATAATTGTGCAGGGATTAAGACTGGATATTTGCACAGAAAACAGGACAGGACTATTATCTGATATCACACGAGTATTACGAGAAAATGGATTATCTATAACAAGAGCTGAGATCCGTACCCACGGTGAGAGAGCAGTTGGCACATTCTATGTAAAAGATACTTGGGGACAAAATGCTGATCCAGAAATACTTGAAACTGTGAGACGAGAAATCGGAAGCGCCGTTGTAGCGGTAAACAAATCTTTGAGCTCCCCTTCGCAAGCAACGGCGTCATCCAGAACAAGTAGGAGCAACAGCAGCGAAATACAAGAAAGGCCGAGGTTTTCCATGGGAAGCTTGTTGTGGTCACACCTTGAGAAAATTTCGAGCAATTTCAGACCCATAAAATCCTTAAGTTGTTATAGCTGGAATAAGGGCTGCATTTACCTGTAAATACCGATTAGAACGTGTACTAGTTTCTCATTCATCTGTAAATAATAAGAGCACGCAGCAGCCCCTACAGAAAATGAGTATGTAAATAAAACAATGCATGTGTTCATCTTCTTTGTTTTTCCCTTCAAGAAAAATTAGTACCTGAATCTGCAAAAGTTATCTTTTTTTGCAAAGATTTAATCGATTCTGCACATTTCAAAGCTCACCAGAAAGTATTTTGCTGAACAGTGTTCCAAGAAAATGCAATGTATAACTTTAAAATGATTATTCAATCAACACAGGACTGCTTGAATTGCAAATGCACACACGATGCGCACACAAGGCATTTATGGAGTTTAAATATGTTCACAAAAATATTCTTTGTTTGAATTATCGTAAGTCTATGGTTCATTAACAAGTAGTAAATTGGATTTTCAATCCAATTATCATTCCCATAAAGATTATATTAGTTCAAGTTCGAATTAACTTAATCTTAATCAAAACAATTGAAATTTGTGATTTTTTTTATAACTTAAATAATCTACTTATAAATGCAATACCTAAATTAACTAAAATGAATTCAAGGTTATAATTAAATGCAAGTTTTATAAAAATATGATAATAAAAAGCATATTAGGATCCTGAATCCTGTTATATCTATTTTCTTTAAACCGAATACTTTCAATTTGACAACACGATTCAATCATGAATATCAATATTCCTAATTTATTTAACAATCTCTCTCGAGTAGAATTAAACATAATCTTACATGTGACGCGATTATATTTTCATGACGAATGCGAACATAGAAAAATGCATTAAAGATTTACAAATATTTAAAGATCTTTACGTGTTATATTTCTATCATCTATCAAACTCTACGACAATTGACATTACGTCTAACTTATTTTCCATTTTTCAAGAGTAAAACAAGCCACACTAATTATACAACGAGTGATCAATTAATTGTAGAGAAAAATAAACTCATGTCAATCATTCAAAAATTGAAAACATGCTTTGAATATCAAAAATAAATAAGATTCAAAAATCAAAGGTTTATGATATAAGATTCATCGTAATCATAACACAAAAATTATTTAACTACTCATAAATCATAATATCGAATCAAACACATAAAATTGGGATGACATCACCAAAAATTGACGGAACGTAATTAATATCCAAATTTCTTGCACAACTTCTTGATGAATTACTGCATAAAGAAATCTGAAATTATTTCTTCAGCTGTGGTCGTCTCTGCCGTGTGTGTGTGTGTGTATTTTTTTATTATTATTTCAATTTCCGTGCCTTCTTCCTCAAGTAGCCGCTAGCTTTGCATGTATATCTATATTCCCCAATTTAGCCGCCGACTTTGCATGTATGCGTGTATATATATCAACTTAAGCCACCAATGTTTTGGTACAATTAGAATCCAAGTAATTCATGAATTCGATCCCAAATGTAAGTCCAAATGAGACCCATTTAGATTAATTATCATTTAATATAATTTTCTCTCCAAGACTCCCATCTTTCCCAAATAATGCAACATAGTCCTTGATTCCATTTATTTGTGCAGCCCATGTCCTCTTCAATTTCTAAAGTATGGAATTTGATCCAATACTTTAAATCAAATGGCCAATAATCCCTCTTTCTTTTCCAATTACTTTGGAACGGTCCAACACTGAAATAAAATAAAATTAACACCCTATTTGAGCTACACTATTCCCTCAAAAATACATTTTAAATAGTGTTTTAATGGAAAATATATGATTAAAAAATAAGGAAAAATTTTAAATTTGCATGTAATATTATTTTATTGAAGAATGTATGATTAAAAATAAGATAAAGAAAAATGTATTTTAAAATAATGGATACCAAACATGGTGTAACCTAAATTAAATAGAAATCAATACTTTGACGACATAAAAACTTAGGAATATAACCTAAATATGTGCACAAAACGCACTTATCAACATCATTTATCAACATCATCTTGATATTGCCAATATTTACAACCCTTTTCTGAATCTGTACAGCACTTTAATGAATCTTTCATAGTAAGATAAAAATCCAGGGTTTACTCATTATGAGGTTTATATACAAATATACCATTTGCAAAGCGTTACTCCAAGACTAGAGACTCTATTGACAATAAGAAATTAAAATGAGCATACATCGAATATTACACGATAATCACGGCATATCAATTTCTTCAATGTCTAACCAGTCTGGTGAGTCTTTATCAGAATTGTAATTTGTTTTTCTGAAATTAGCAGGCACATCTCCATCATCTTCTTCAAGATCACTAAATGACACATCATCCTCGTTCTCAACTGGGATGGTGGTTCCACCGGCACCACCAATTTCAGAACTCTCTTCTTTTAACCAGTCATCACCATCATCCTCATCCTTCACTGCCAAAACATTAGACGGATCAGAGTTCAACTTTTGATCCTTGACTTGGTCGACAACCTCTTCTTCAATCACCGCTTTGTCAATAATTGGGATTTCAGTGCTCTCTACTGGGTGCTTCACTATTTCAGGAGCAGCTGCTGCAGTGGAAGTGCTTAATTCAAGGGCAGATGATTTTTCAAGCTTATTTTCAGAAGGTAAGGTATATGACACATAAAGGGCATCTTCATGAGAAGAAGCAGTGGTATCTTTTGGATCAGAAGATCCAGGGAAGTCTTCAAGCATTGTTGGTGTCTGGTTCTTTGACTCCTGTGCAAGCAAGGCTCTGGCTTTTATTATCTGCGTGGCATGACAGTAATGGAGGTCAACAACCTTGTTGCTCAAGGAGAAAGGAAAAACCTTAAACGGAGTTCATAATTGGGTGAACGTTCAAATTCCAGTACAAGTTTTAGCAGCAAATTCATTGACAAGCCATTTATCCTCGGGGGAAATTGTAATCAAACCTCATCGAATCAAATATAATACACTATCAGTGACTTACACGCAAATCCAAGCTGTTCGTTTAATTGGAGAATATAGCAAATATTCTATGCCTTGACCATTAAGAGAATTAAACCACATCAAAGATCAAAAATTATTAAATGAATCAGGAAGAAAGGGGAAATGGTAAGAATATAACAAACAGAAGAATATTTGCAACACTCTCCTTGTAGAAAGATATGTCATTAATATTTGCAAACACAAGATATGTAAATGGCATGTAATGGAATAATATGGAGGGAAAAATGTCAAGGGCCTAGCAAATTAATACACATCCTTGTAGAAAGATTAGAGATCAATGACTAAAGTTTGTTCTGACCCACATGAGAAATGCCGTTGGTTAAAATTGTTCTTGGTCAGAAAGACTTGAACCGCCCATTTTCAGTTGGGTACTAGTTAAGGGGTATCCCTTATGAAATAAGATGATAAGTACTTGCAATGAAATTACAGAATGAGGTCGTTTTCACTAATGTTGCAAGCGGAATTATAAAACAATTCCTCTTTTTCATTTCATTGCATCAGCTCATACAATTCACTACCATATGCACTCTTGCAGTTCAGTTTTACAAAATGCATAAAGGAGCTTCCACCATTTTCAGAAACTACACTAGGAGAGACTCCACACCGCCTAAAAAATAGGTAATGCAAATAGATAAGAAAGTTGGGTTCTTTTTTTTTCTTTTTTTTTGGGGTGGGGGGGGGGGGGGGGTGGGGCGTCTTCATTAAATTATTCAAAATATTAAGCCCTCGTTTGGAATCCATTTTAATGGAAATATGGGGGGAAATGAGTTTTGGAATAGTGATTTTTTGGCAAATATGTGGTTAAAAATTAAGGAAAATTTTTCGATTTATGTGCGCTATTACATTATTGAAGAATGTGTAGTTGAAAATGAGTTTTGAAAAAAATGAGGGTCCGTTCTCTTTACCATTTTTAAGTTGTTTTCTGTTTTCCATTTTCCAAAACAGTGAAAACGCGTTCTCTTTCCCATTTTCGAAAACGCGTTTTTGAAAACAAGTTAAATATTTACAAAGAAAACACAAAACGACAAATTTGTTGTTTTTTATGTTTTCAGTTATAATCAAATCAAAATTTTCAAAAGCGTTTTGGGCGTTTTCAAAACAATTTTTCAAAATGTCAAAAAGAACACATTTTCAATAATCTCAAAATGGACACTCAAAACACAAAATCCAAAATGAATTTAAAATTCAAAATACAAAACTGAAACACAAAGAAAACGGCCCTGAGATTTTTGAAAAAAAAAAAATGGGGGCCAAACATAGGCTAAGTATAAGGAAGCTATACTTCAACGAATATTTTCCTTGATTCTTAAAATTCAATAATATTCCAGAGTAAAGAAAGAACAAGCCAAGCACGCAAGTTCAATGAATAATTATATGTTATGAATTAGAATTAAAGATAAGAAATAAGGTCTCTGGCCTGATTCACTAAGCACAACCATTGAAACTCAAGATACAGAACCTGTACAGCAAAAATATTAATAATAGCAAGATCACTGCAACCTCACAATTTGTTATCAATCTTCGAATTTTCCTCCATCTTTCAATTTCTGTCCTTTTTGAGAAGAACTTGAAAGAGAAAAATGGGTAATGCTACAGATAAATTTATTCATATTGAGCATTTGTGATTTCAAGTATCAGAAAATTCAAAGGAAAAGCTAATACCAAAAGGCATATGAAAGTAATAGGATTACCTTCATGAAAAAGTTGTATATGTCACAAATATATCACCTACTGTTATATAGAGATAAAATTAGGTCCATGGTTAAATTTTATGGTCCTTGGGCACAGAACTTTACCAGTCTACAAAAAGTTCAGAAAGACGCATTTGATGCACTTCACTACCCATATGACCCAAATAGACATGCACATATGATGTGATTATAATCTATATGTTTATGCACATAATCACCTTACATGATCATAAATGTTATGTATCTAGATCTATTTATTTCATTTTTCAAAAATAAATCATATTTGCGCCTTTTCACTCACTGTAAATCGCCAAATTGGTTATATCGTCCTTCCAATTAGGCAACAGTGTCACTTTTAGGCCCTGTTTGGGCCCCATTAAAATTTTAATATATTTTTCTCTCTTCTTTTCAATCGCACATTTCTCCATTATAATAATATTACACATAAACCGGAAACTTTTCTTTCTTTCAACCACCCATTCTCCAAAAAACACTATTTCAAAAATTTAAATCTCAAATAATGGGGGCCAAACGGGGCTTAGTGTGCACCTAATGTCTCTTAGCATTTTTCAATTCAGCAAGATGAAAGGAAAAAAATATTGTTACCACTGAGAATTCACAATCAATACTAAAACTTAGCACCATCAGAAGGGTAATTTTCTTAGCATAAAAAGTATCATTTACCATGAGCAATTTCACACTAATTTCAGTATTTCACTTGAAATTATGACTACATTTACGGTTCTGGAAAATAATAATGAGACTTTAACTACAGTAGGATTAGCATCTTAAGATTTGAAGTAAGATATACGCAACAATTCAGAGCTCAAAATTAAAACCAGTACAAGGAGTCAAGGAAAGAAAAATTTCATCATAAATTGACATGAATTTGACATCACATGTAAAGATAGGACGAACTACACGTACCTCATTTAGATCAGTTTCTTCAAACTCTTCAATTGCGGGCACAGGTACAGATTTCCCCCGTTTCATGCCTTTTTTCTTCTCCTTATCAGCTTTCTCTTCGAGTGGATATTTTACATTATCGTGCTCTAGCAAATGAAGAAGTTCCTTTCTTATCATTTCATCAGCGTGCTCAATCAATGTTGGGGGAACAAAGGAACTCTTGTCTTCATCAGCTCTCATCAAAGAATTTCTGATTAGGCCCACTGAAGCAGGTGGAGGTCTAGGGAGCTCCCTCTGCAGTACTTTTGATCTTTTTTTAAGTAGCGCTTGCTGCCGTGCTTCCTCCACAGCCTTCTCTCTAGCAATCCTGTCAGACATATCTTCTTCAATCCGCTCTTCTGGTTCTTCATTGTCTTCAGGAACGGGTTGAATGACTATCTGATACTCATTCTTGGGTTGTGGAAGATTTTTCAAACCAGAAAGCAGTTCTTTTCTTGAATCAGACGGTCTTAACTTGCCATTGTCATGCATATCCATGTCTTCATTAATATGGAGCTCATCCCTTATAGGAGTTCCTTTTGGTGTCATTCCAAAAAACCCGTCTCTAGAAGGTGTAATGTCAACCCTAGGGGTAATGCTTCCAGGAGTTGCCGAAGGAGTCGATAAAGGATTTGGTGTTGCAATATCCCTTTTCTTAGGAGTTACTCCAGAAAAGTCTGAAGGGTGCAACATAGGATTCTCTCCCCCAAGTAAAGGAGTCTGAGATTGAGTCAATCTCCGCTGATTTTCTGCTTCCATCAAAATAGCATCTTGCTTACCTACAGGAGTTCTCTGAGGCGTTCTTAATGGAGTCATCCCCTGCCGTGGCGTTTGGGCATAGCTTGCAAGAAGAGCATGTGTCGCTGCATTCCCTTCAGAGAGTTCTTCACTCCCCACAAGATCACTAGCAATGCCCATCTTCGCAATTGCCTCCAATTCATGATCTGGAATCTGTGGTGCAGGAAGATTAAGCTTAGACCTCTTCCTGACTGTTTCTGGATCATTAAGCTTGTTGGCTTGCAGTATCGCTGATGGAGCATCCTGCCTTTCTGCTATTTTATTTATTGCAGCATCCTGCTTTCTTAATCGTGCTTCCTTATCAACTCTTCTTTCACCTTCCAGTTCTTCAATAGTGGTTGGAAATTTAATCAGTTCAACCGGCTGATCTTCATCAGCGACGTCATAAAAACCCGGGGGAGGCTTCTTTTCAAATGGGATTTCAGCATTATAGTCAATTCCCCTTCTCTTCCTCTTCCTGTGCCGATTGTCAATACCAGCAGCCTTTAGTTCTCTTCTTTTCTGTAACGAGGCTAGCCTCCTTGCCTCTTCGAGTTGCTTTTCCCTGGCTTTCCTTTTTGCCTTCTTGCCCCTGGTATTGGCTAACCGTGCCCGTGCTTCAGAAAGCATCTCTTTCTCATCTTCATCCATATCCACAGGGTCAGGACGAGCAGGTTTGGATTCTGGATTGGGATCTATCTCTCCAGGACGTAATTTACGCGGGTCATCGCCAGGTTCATAATTCTCATCCTTGGCACATGCTGCATCAAGGAGCTTCTCATACCGTTCAAGACACTGAGATGGAGTACGGCCAACAATTGGGGCAATTGTTCTCCACTGTGTGGGCATGAGCTTGGCAAGATGCAGAAGTTTCTCATCTTCTTCCCTGGTCCACTCAGTCTGCATGGGATACGAAAATTACAAATCAGACAGTTATAAAAACAAAATAAAATCTAAACCGTTGAAAGGGAAAGTAAGGAAGCAAATCGTGGACAGGGAAACTGATGAGAAGTTTCTCATCTTCTTCCCTGGTCCACTCAGTCTGCATGGATATAAAAATCACAAATCAGACAGGTATAAAAACAAAATAAAATTAATTCCGTGAAGTCTAAATTGTGGTGAAATCTAAATTGTGGAAAAGGAAAGTGAGGAAGCAACAAAATGTTAAAAATAACAGAAAAAATATTAATCCTCCTAACATTTTTGATAATACAGATAAGTAAAAACTAAGATGCATCCAGCATCCTGCATCCCCTCTTGAATATATTACTATCAAACATATAAAACAGATATACTTCAGTTAATTGACTCATGGTAAGAGCTTGAAGCTCCTAGTAATTAATTCAGTTGATTAATGATTGTCATACTCCTATATTCCCCAACAGATAAAGCAGATATAACCGGAACAAGAAATGAACTGCAGTTAATTGGTACTACTACAATTTATCTAAAAAATGCTCAACTTCCAAGAAATCAAGGATAACCCAACAATAGATTAAGATCAAAACAAAAGGCTTATATTAACCCAGAATGTTTCAAAAATACTCAAAAGTTCCGCCAAACTAAATCAGAGAAGCAACATATATATACAGAAAAAAGAAGTCAATATTACAGATAATCGAAGTCTTAAATCGAAAATCATCATCAGGTACATACCTTTTTGATGGAGGGGTCAAGCCACTCGTACCAACGGGCCTTGCATTGCTTGGCAGATTTACGAACAAGGAGAGATGAGATTCGAGCCCACTGGTTCTTCCCATACTTCATCACAGCCGCCTTCAGGATCTCGTCCTCCGTGTTCTTCCATACTCCACCTTTTATCATAATCCTCATTTTTGCTTCCTTTTGTTAGTCGATTCACACTCTTTACAAGAAAAATTCAAAACCAAGAAATTAACGAACAAAGCAGAAGCTGGATTGTTGAATTCTTTTCCCTTTTCTTCATTCGTATGGTCACGCACTAGGGTTTTGTAAAGTATATAATAGATATTTGCACACTGTTGCTAAACTATATCACACTTGATTCCTGGGTTCAAGACTTCTTATCACTCAGATCCTGAACTTTTATTTTTGGTGGAAGTTGGACCAGTTGGATTCGAAATTTTTCTTTGCATCTGTTTGGTGTTTGGTAGGAATTAAAAATTTAGATTTTAATTTAAGTTTCAACAATTAATTTTATTCACATTTTTTTCACGAGACTCAAAATTATCAATCATACATTTTATCAAATTTTATTAAAATTTACTAAAAAACTGATTTTAATCTTCACCAAAGAGCTTATATTCTCACATGGTCACTTATGGAAAGATTAATTTCATTCAACCCTTATATTTATTATTAACATACGTTTAAAAAGGGAAAAAAGTTTGTCTTCAACGAAAAGTGAATAAACCAATATTTTCGAAGTATTTCAAACACAACCAAATTGTATTACGAGTTCAGTAAAAACTATTTATATCATATCCTCCTAAAAAGAAAACTTAATAGTAGCCAAGTCCTAAAATCCACATGAATTGCTACATTATGAATTCTTTACTATTATATAAACCACTAGAGCTTCGTGTTACTTTAAATTCACATCAATAGTACACCATCTGATAATGAATAATATTATTTATCACGAGTTTAGGTGATGACACTAAGTAACTTGCTCACTTACTCGCCATAAATAAATAGCATAATTCGTATGGTATGCAACTACATTTGGAGGAAATTTATGCTCCTGTTTGAGCCTCCTTTTTTAAAAGTTCATTTTTTTTTCTAACTTATATTCAATTTAATAATCACTATTACAAAATGTGTTATCAGAAAAAATGAGATTCAAACAAACCTTAAGTGAACTGTGGATTAATCCAAGACAGAATATGAAAACATGCATAATAGAGAACTCGGGAAACAAAAGTTAATCTTTCTAGGAAGAAGACATTTTGCTGCATAGAGGAAATGTCACCAGCATCATGGCAAATCAAGTATTTGGAAGTGGACAAAGAAAGGAATGCAAACATGTTTGGCAAAGTGTTATAATTTGTTTATAATCAGTTAAATAACTTTTAATTAATATATTTCATGAAATCTATAGGTAATACCAAATGAACTACCAATTTGTTTATAATTTAAATCGTTTATAACAGCTCCAAAACATACAAAGAAAAAAATGGAAAGAACCAATTCAAAGAACACAAAAAGGCATAATAATCGACCAAAATAATTTGCTTAAGATTGAAACCTACAAAAAATTGAACCAAGTTTGCAGTAAGAATGTGTATAGTGTGACTCGTTACTAGTTTTTCAAGAATACAGAACTCAACCGTTCAGTTCTGGCTCGGATTTGATTTTACAATAACATTTAGTCCACATTAAACTTAATAATCTTGTCATTCTACTTAGAAAAATTGTCTAAAATAAACATAAACATTGCAATAAATGAATACAAGACCCTGAAAATCTGGTTAGCAACCCGATTATAAAACTTAATTGTTGGTTGATTTTGGGTGACTAATTTATTTTTTCCAATAAATGAAAGATTATTAAAGTTCGATTCCAATTTAAGTCTATAGGTTTGGTTCTAAAGATTGAGAACTGGTCCAGAACCGGTAGGTCCGATTCAATCAACTCGAAACGATTAAAATGTCTACACATAGTTTGCTAAATCTACACGGATAGTTCTTCATGAAAGCCTAAATGTCAATTTTTTTTCTTGGGCTTATCGACATATGCATCCATCCCCAAATAACCTGGGGCAAAATAACCGAACGGGAGGCCTCCATGGATAAGCCTTGGCTAGGTAGAGGACGCTAAAAGGAGTCCAGTGGTCAATGACCCAATAATTATCCTATTTAGTTCATATTGTCAAGATCGGAACTCATTAAACTCTAAAATATCTTCAAGTTTAATTGAGACTACGCATAACTAGCCACAACATTTCACATTTAAGTTACATTTCATCCATGACATAGGGTGAGGAGATTAACAACAGATCTAAGAACTTATATTTTGGTAATGTTTAACATATTGTATTCCAACTACTTTTACGGACTTCACCTTCATGCATTAAAATCTAACTTTAAACAAGTTGTTCAAATTACATTTAGCACTAGAACCATCTCAAAATGACTATAACTCAAAGATTTCAATTTTCATTTTTCCATCACTTTGTAACGTTGTTTGGTTTGGCAAAAATTGTTTCATTGTTTACTTTGAGTCAAATCTCACACTGGCCGGGAGCGTGAAATGCACTTGCTAAAAATCATATTGGTCTACAAGGTAAGTGAAGATATGTGATAGAGGGTGAGAGTTTGTTATACAAATAGTCCAAACTGAAAAAAAGACTATATTTCATAATATTTCTATTTTCATTTTTGCCCCATGAATTAAATATAATGCAAAATACATAAATATGAATTTTCTCCCCCTCTTCATACCATACCTTTCTCGAAGTCTAGTAAAAAACTCGAAAAAGTGTGACAATTGATAATTAAATGATATGGATATTTTTATAAGTGAGAAATAGTATGGAGCATTTTAATCCATAAAAAAATAAATTGAGTTTAATTTGACTATTGTTATGCTTCGTGGAATAGAAGCGCCACGTATGGCACACCTGTCACATCACATGAAGGCCAAACGCAACTCATTGTAAATAATTTTGGCTGAATGC
>CAIGRP010112530.1:0-48680 GCA_903798385.1 Fraxinus cuspidata
CTTTTAATATATTGTAGATAGATAAATTGTTTACATTGTTGGTGCATGGGCTTGATTGGTGGGGATAAAGAAAAGTTTCTATCAGTTTTTAATATATTCCGCTTTAAATATTCAGAAGGAATATACAAGTGGATAAGGGGGAAAAAATTTCCAATGCATCCAGCACGAGCGGCATTGGTGCTCGCCAAGTTTCTCTCTTATTTTCAATCATACATTTTTTCAATAAAATAATATTAACACTATTTTTTATACTAATTCTTTTAAAATATATTTTTTTCTTTCTTATTTTCAATAATACATTTTTTCAATAAAATAATATTACACGCAAATTCAAAACTTTTTTTTTTATTTTTTAATCACATATTTTTAATCAAAACACTATTTAAAATGAATTATTGGGAGAATTATGTGGCTCAAACAGGGTGTAAAGGATGAATATTAAGGAATGGATCAACAAAAAAGAAAAGGGAAAAAAGTGGGATTATTAAATTTAGAAGGATAAAATATATTGCTTTCCATTTTCTTGTTCGTCCCAAAGGGTGAAGATTTTTTGTTTCATTTTTTTTGTGAGCAATAGTATTCAAAACACACGATATTTCAAACGTTTCGACGTTTTGTTTTGAAATTTTTCATAAGGATAGGTGGGGTAGCTCCAAATATAATTCAATCCACCGGGATTGAGCTTAGAATTCGTTGTAGGTCTTAGAATGGTTCCTAAGAGCCTAATAATTCAATTCATTTTGAGTTATATTGCGGAAGATAACCGTTTGAGCCCTATTTTTGGTATATGATACATTTTGAAATAGTAGATTGATTGATCATTGATGCACCAGATCGAGAATAGATGGAAGCGTCAAGTTTGGAAGTTGAGTTGGTTGAAGACGAAAATCATCGTTTTCAAGAATTCTTTGCTCGTCATAAACAAATCAAAGATAAAGAGGCTCACATTGAACTTCGAAATGTATTAATCGATTATTTGTGGGAAGAACACACGAATTTCGAGAATTAAATTGCAATGATATTTAAACTTCATAATATCATAATATTCAAATTCGAAATGCAGTGCACTATTTTTTAATGACATGATTTAATATTTTTCATTTTTGAAGTGAGTCTTCTAATTGTATTATATTTTAATAATATATTTATTAATGAAATTAATATTTTCTTTAATTTAACGTAATTATTTATTTAGTAATTTATGTATTTCTAAAATAAATAAATTAATAATATTTCGAATAAATAAATTACTAATAATAAAAAAAGAGAATAAAATGATTAAACACTGTTCATTTGGTGTAATGATTGAAGATAAATTTTAGTTTGGTGCAAAATTTGATGCAAAATAGTGCAAATTTTGGTAGAAAATGTTGCAAATTTTGGTGCAGCTCCGGAGATGGCCTCAACGGACTCCAAACCAAATTCAAATGCAGCCAAATTATCCCCCGACCAAACACACACACAAAAAAGGAAAAAAAAAAAAAAAAAACTACAAAGGCTCTTTGGAAATATATTAGTCCCATTTGGTACAAAGTTTTATTTTAATTTTTTTCAAATTCATTTTCAATCATATATTCTTTTAATAAAATAATTTTACATGTAAGTTCATAATTTTCATACATTTATCTATAATATTTTAAAAAATCACTTTTACATTTTTTTTTAAAATCAAATCAAACGGATTACTAACCTTCCTTTCTCATAAACACTAATATTTAATTTGAATCCGGACAAGTTAACAAAAGAGTAAAAATGTTTGACCATTGACCAAACAGTAACTTATGAGATGTAAACAATCTATTCACATAGCAAGCCACACTAAATCCATCTTGAAAAAAAAAGTATGAAAGTCACTCGGGGTTCAACCCTAACAACAGTTAGGGGGTGGATTATATGTAAATGCAGAACAAAAAATATTGTCAATTAATATTGCAACAAGTCACATTGATAAATTATTCTAGATCTAGTTTACATGAATTAACTATCATATGTTGAATTGTCGATTTGTATGAAATCAACAACGTAAACAACACAAAGAATTGATGACGAAAAAAGCCTTTAATTAAGTAAAAAACTCTAGGACCCAGCAAGTAGTATCTATATAAATAATATGAACTTACAGTAAGATCCAGTCTAGAATTCTCATTAGACTCGCTAACCTAATTTCTGTAATTTCCAAAACCTGCTGGACAGTGCTTCTCCGTACCAAATCCCGATCTTCTAGAATTGTCTATCTTCCCATAGATCAACCAAGAACGTGTTCTTGTGATATTCTTAGGCTCTTGGTCCACCTTCCTAAATCTCCACAACCTTTGAAAGCTATTTAGAAAGTAGGTGTTTCGATATGAAGTTTCAATGTTTTCTCCAAAATTCGTGATTGATCGATCTCAATATTCAAATGATTAATCTCAATGTTTGGATATGTTTATGGATCATGGAATGATGTTTTGAGGGTGCATTATAATGATCAACTATCTAGAAAAAACGTAATGGGCATTAAGTATTTATAATAAGAGGTGTTTGGATTGAAGTATGATTGCAAAACTTGATCAAATCACGAAATTGGACTTTTCCATGTAGGCCCATTGCTCGAGCGGCCAAAATGCTAAACAAATTCTTTTTGTCCTAAACTTGATTTTCAAGACTTCCTATCCAACTAAACAGCTACCAATCAATTTCATTGACTTTTACAACTCTTTTAATACAATTAGTTTGTCTATAGAAACTGCTAATACAATTAAAAAACTAACGAAGTATATATGTCTCGATATTCATAACAATACAACATAACACATATCATTGCTAAAATGATATTTATTGAAAAGGATATATTTTCCCATGAATATACTTGAGGAAATTTAGTCACCTCAATACAGTTCTTGGTTGATCATATTTCATCTTGGTTTTTGATATGTGATTTTTTGTATATAATTAGAACCATTTTAAAAAACAATTCTCAATTTCACATGTTTGATTGATAATCAAACCTATCCAATTTTCAAAACACGACAAAACTGCGTATAGAAATCATATTTGTATATCTTGAATAATTTTTTGCAATCAAGAATCAATTTTACGACTATTGGACTTATTTGGTTACGGATCAATATTGCATATAGAAATCATTACCGATTGATACAAATAGTAAATTGAACTTAGTGAATAAAATAAGTGAGGAATTTTATCACGCATCTATTTCTCAATCTATAATGTAACTAACGGTCAAATGATTCGAACATAGAATATGGTATGGGACCCCAAATATATAGAAATAGCAATATAAAACAAAATTTCTTGTCAGTAATTGAACAATTACTTTCGGAATAATCTATGAATATAATTGGTAGCAATTATATAAAGATACGTATGTATACTCAGATACCCTTCAATCATTCTCAACAGGAGTGCTTTCTTGGACCATTTGTTTTCTCTTTCTAAAATATTTACTGCTGCTGGTGTTCCGGCGGGAGAGAAGGAAGTGAAAGAGTATAAGAAATCAAATTCCCCTGCTTCTACGAAACTGTTTTGTAAGTGTTCATTTTCATCTACTGTTAACGTGTTCATTTATTTATCGCTACAGCAATTTCTCTCCCCCACCAAGACATATTTTTTTCCTCGCTCTGACTCTCTCTCTCTCAACCCTTTTTTGGCAGTTATTCATCTTCAATCTTCATCTCTCTCTGTTTCTGTCTCTCTCCGGTTTTCAGAATTCTGTCCTTTTCTGTTCCCTGTATAATTGAGGTGAATTTTCTTAGAATTTTAGTCTTTATTATTATTATTATTATTATTATTTGGCTTTAAGAAATAGGGTTGGATGCAAAACTCTAAATTGGGTTGATTTTATTGTAACTTATAAATTTTTGTGGTATTATTAATGCTCTGTCCTTTTGTTCTATTTTTGTATATCTTTTGCTTGTGGTGGAGTAAAAGTGCTAAATTCGAGTGGGTTTTATGATTTTTCTGTTGTTTGTGTGATTTAGGTAGTCTGTCAAATTTTAGTTGATTTTATCTAATCTTGGGTTTGAGTTGACCAAGGATAAAATTATATCATTTGAGTTGATCTGTACTATTTTGTTTTCAATTAATCCACATTCTATTTGTGAATCAATAGAACTGAATTTTTAGTTGATCAACAGCTGAGCATTTTGGGATAATTATTTATATTTTAATTTTTGGTTAAGTTTATGTATTAACTTTTATTTCCTGTTTTGTGGTAGATTCTAGTTGTGATCATTTCTTTATTTGATATGCCTTGGAGTGGGAGTGGAGTTCACTATATTTTTCAATTTCTTAACTAAATATTCAATTAGTTAATATATTTGGGTCATTTCTTAATTTTGTATGCGGTGGGAAGTTGGTGTTCCCCATTGTATCATAGAAGTAGGTAATTGAGTTTGTTGTGTATACATATGCCTATTTGTATGCGTCTATGGTTTTTTTTACTTGAGCTTGTTTTCAGAATGATAATTTTTTCCTTTAAAAATTGAACTTGGATAATTTCTTACTATTGTGTTTCATTTGCTGTTTTTCGTGGTTTATTCAAGCTTTTGAACTCTGGATGGCATTTTAGATTTTCTCATCCTCCTCTTTGATCCCCGGATACTCAGATAATTTCTCTTTGTTGTTTAAGATACAGTTTTGTTTAAGTAGTTTTACAATGGAGATCAATTAGTTTGCTCTTTACAGATGTTGCTAAGCATTTCCTTTTTGCCAATATGTATAATATATGGAATATATTGATGGACTTGCGAACTTTAATTCAAAAATGTATCAATGTGCTTTCTTACACGCGTTGCTCTTCAGGAAGTGATTCAATGGAGCAACCTTTGGGTAATTCCATTACCGGAAATTTTGAAGGTTACTCTTTTCTTCACAACTTATGAATTATCAAATATTAGATGATTAATACGTCAAAGCACATTGTCATGTGCACTTTTGAGAATTATATTCCCCTATAACTTGATTATTTTACCCTTTTTCGTAGGTCCATCTAAAATTTCATTCGCTAACATCGCAGGAAAAGAGAAAAGTGCATGGGGAATCCCTCTTGGAACTCACACACATTATACATCAAGTGATGCTAGCTTGTTTTCTAGCTCATTGCCTGTCCTTTCTCATGAGAAGTGTAAGCATGAGCAAGGAGTTTCTTTCCAAATAGATGTGTTTTCTGGTTACTCCAAAATGATTTCTTCGACTTCTTTCCTTTCACGTGCAGTAAATCTTGACGACTCTGATCAAAGTGGTCAATCAGTTGATGATGTCTTCTCTAGAATAAAAAAAACATATTTAGAAGATGAACATAAGGACCCACTTGAAGATATAGAACCAACTCCTATAGGAAGCTTTCTTCCTGGTGATGAAGATGAGCTCTTAGCTGGCCTTATGGATGATTTTGATCTTAATGGGTTGCCTACTCAGCTTGAGGACTTGGATGATGATTTCTTCGGAAGTGGGGGGGGGACTAGAAATAGAGCCCGAGCTTCAAGAGAATCTCAGGAATGGTGTGTTGAGGTTAAGCACGTCTGATGGTGTTAGTGGAAGCAATATAGCTCATTTTGGGGTTACAAATAGTGTTGGGGCTGTTAGCAGCGAACACCCATATGGAGAGCATCCTTCAAGGACATTATTTGTTCGGAATATCAATAGTAATGTGGAGGACTCTGAACTGAGGTCTCTCTTCGAGGTATAAATGATTAATTGGATTCCTAATTAGTAATTCTTTAAATCTGTCAGCATATCATCTTTTGGCAGCTCACAAACCCTAGCCAATATTCTCAATGTTTGGGCTCCTTCAAAAATGCATTATTTTATTGAAAAGTGTGTGGTTGAAAATAATAAAGAGAAAAATGTATTTTTGGAGAATGGGGGCCAAACAGGGGGGAATATAACTTTGTGTATCTTGCTTGATGGTTTATGATACTTGAAGCTAACTGTCTATTACTTAGTACACTTTATTTATTTATTTATTGTATTTCAGATTTTTTTAGGGTGTGGGGTGTGGCTGGAGGTTGGGTGACATGTTGCGTTGCGATGATTGATGTTTATCTAATTCTTAGATAGTCTAGTATGTATCAATTTGCATGCTGAGCATACATTTCAGTTTCGAAATCTTCAGTATTTAGGCTAGATAAAAGACCTTCATATATCAGTTCAATGGAGATGGTATTTCAGTCTTCCGCTTTGTGTGCGGATGTATGTGTCTTTTTATCTTATGGGAACTAAACTACATATTGTAGGTGAGGTTGAAAGCATTGTGTTAATCTATCAATAAGCGAGAGCAATTGTTCAAAATAAATGTGACAAATATCATCTGCATTTAGGTTGAATTGAGTTGATTTTCTTGTTAGCTTTTCAACTCGATATCAAGTAGTTCACAAGACATCTATTGGTAGATAAAATGGTGACATAAATCAAAAAGTCAGAAATAAAAGGCTAGATTTATCTCACTTGATTAATCTTTGGTGTAATATTCATTAATTTGGTGACTTTTTATGAGATGGTCTCATGGTATATTTCCTAGTTTATAAAATTTAGGTTAAAGTCATTTAATTTGACAATTCTTATGAGATGGACTATAGGTAATATCTAAATCATCACACGCTTTCTGCAGGCAACCGCATCATTATTTTCAATGCCCTGTGCAAATATGAGAGGTTTTTATCCTGATAGCATTTTTCTAGAAGTTGAACTGCGATTTCGATGTGTTGTGTTTATAAATTTCTGCAGTTTCACATTAATCAGATGCTGACTATTATTATTAGAACCACCAATCAAATTATGTATTGACAGTGAGAATGTTGGTTGTGCTTCTCTAAATAAACTTTACACGTAGGTGTTCTCATATTTGTGCTGCCTAAATTGTTTAAGTTTCTGCTGATGCATCATTATAATCCCTATATTTCCTCCCGAGTTCAGTTGATGATGATTTTTTTTCTTCTCTTTTTATGTTTACCCGGTGAATAAGTTACACAAATAATGACAAAATAATTGTTAATATTTGAGTTACTAAGTAACTTGTCGACATAAAGGATGATGAGTTGCTGCCAATTTAGAAATTAGAGTTAAAGCTTGTTTGGTGAAGTGTTTATAAATAGTTGAAATTGTAAATGGATAGAAATGAGTGGTGTGATAAATGGGTACGACTTGTGAATCCCTCAAACTGTGTAGATAGAAATAGTGGTTTGACCATTTATAAACATTAGCCAAACATAGGCTTAGATATGTCCTCATGTACTTGATGTCAGCTAATCATCATCCAATCTTCATCAACCCTAGAATTATTGGATTAGGATGGTAAACATGCTGATTTAGCTCCAATAATATGAGTAGTAGTGTGTGTGTGTATATATATATATATATATATATATTTTTTTTTTTTTAAATTTTTTTTTTTTTTTCAATATTTTTTTTTTTTATTTTTTTTTAAATTTTTTTTTTTGTTTCAGAATTTTTTTTTTTTGCCTTCTCCCTTTACATGAGTTATTAGTAGCATCTTTTCTTCTTTTGGGATGCCTACATAACTGTATTTTTCAATTTCTTCCTAATAGCAATATGGAGATATCAGAGCTCTCTATACCGCATGTAAGCACAGAGGATTTGTGATGATATCTTACTATGATATCAGAGCTGCTCGCACTGCAATGCACGCATTGCAAAACAAGCCCTTAAGACGAAGAAAACTTGATATTCATTTTTCAATTCCCAAGGTCTGAACCAAGATATCCCTTCTTTAATAATGACACTGTTGAATAGATGAGCACCTATTCGATATTATTTCTTGCTACATCCAGGATAACCCATCGGAGAAAGATGTCAACCAAGGAACTCTCGTGGTCTTCAATTTGGATTCCTCAGTGTCCAACGATGACCTCCGCCTAATATTTGGGGCTTATGGAGAAGTTAAGGAGGTGAGAATTCCTTACACTTATCTGGTTGTCATTGTTATTTCTGTTGCATCTATTAATTTATATTGTAGTTTCCCTAAGAAGTCCTCATCTTCTGTTGGCTGAGCTGCATTAGTTTTCCTTTTCACAAAATGTAGATCAGGGAAACACCCCACAAACGACATCACAAGTTCATTGAGTTTTATGATGTTAGAGCTGCAGATGCAGCTCTCAAGGCTTTAAATAGAAGTGATATCGCTGGGAAGCATATAAAACTTGAACCTAGCCGGCCTGGTGGTGCCCGTCGGAGGTACATTTCATATTTTAAATGCTGATGTTGGAGTGAATCTGTATTCATATGTCGTTTTTTTTTGGTGGGCGATTAGTTACACGATTTCCTGTCATTTGTCTTGTTTTTAGTTGATATGCTAATTTACAAGCATAATAAATGGCTCGTTGTCAACTTACACGTGTCTCTCCTTTTCTTAAATATAATATAAATGGGATAAGAGGAAGTATCGTAAATTGGGTCTTGTCATTTATATTTTAATTAAAAAATGTGAAAATCATTAAATTGCTGATTTATTAGCTCCGCTGAAGCTCAATATCTGACTGGAAAAGAATGCTTTCCACGGCATCAGACTTCACAATATTTGTTTTTCAATTTTTTTTCCGGTTATCTGTTACTTTCTTTTCTGGGAAAGGAGAATGTGCATGTGAAACTGCAAACGTATTAGATAACATTAAGAGATATGTTGATTACCTTGAATAAAAATGCTGCTGAGGTGAAAAGTAGATTTTTTAAGAGGATTTTAGCATGCTTGGGCTTCCAAAATTACTGGGTGTTGAACACTCGTCATAGTAATGCAATCTTGATATGTAGCTGGATTCTGGATGTTGGTAGCTTGGATTAAACAAAAAGTTTGCTCCATTCATGCCGTCATTCTTAGGGATTTTAATGGAAGAATTATCTCCCAAGTCCTTGGACTTTTTTCCCTAAAAATCTGTAATTTTATAAAATCAAGTTTGATATATCACTTGCTCCTGATGGTCTATCTTTTTTTTTTTCCTTGGTAAATTAGGTTTCATCTTTTAGTCACACTTCATTTCATTTAGATAGATTCAATGCAAGTCATGTTCTAGTTGAAAGGGCAACCAATGATTTGTTTGTTCTTTTCTTGTATAGCTTAATGCTGCAACTTACTCAAGAGCAAGAACAAGATGAAGCTCGAGCTTTCCACCATCAAGTTGGTTCACCTGTAGCCAACTCTCCTCCAGGTATGTTGATGGATGATCTACATTAAAATGACAATCACTTGGTAATTATATGTCTATAATCTTGGCACCAGTGTTTGCACTTGTAGGTATATGGGCAAATTTTGGGAGTCCAGTCGATCACAATTCATTCCCTGATTATAGTCGGTCACCTGGTTTAGGGAACCTCAGCCCTGTTGGAAGTAACCACTTGCCTGGCTTGGCCTCTATCCTTCCGTTCCAGGTCTCAAATCCCGTGAAGATTGCACCAATTGGTAAAGACCATGGAACGATAAGCCATATGCAGGTAATTACTAAGGCTAATGCAGCACAAGGAGCGGCATATCAGCAGCATTATTCTGTTCCTGATTCCAAGTTCAGTTCAAGTCCTGGACCCATGTCATCATTTGGTGATTCCAAGTCATCTAGCATTGGGATGCTTTCAGGTCCTCAGTTTCTATGGGGAAGTCCTACTATTCACTCCAGGTATGTTCGGGCCTGGACTACAATGATAAGCCCCCAATTAAATATACTTATTCGAGAAGAAACAAGAAGAGTGGAGAAGGAGGGAGGCAGTAACAAATTCGGTTAGGGGAAACTAAATTCTGTTTTAGTAGTCTATAAATAGAATAAGAAGGGCAGGTGGGAGGCATGCTTATTAGTGAGTGCGAGAAGGCTAGTACACAGAGAGTCACAGCCCTCTCAAACGGCTGCTTGTTTTCTTTAAAAGCTTTGTATTGTCCATTATCAAGAAATTGAATACAGGAAGACTCATTTCTGTTTGTTCTCATTTTCTTCAAAGCTGAATTCTACAACTGAACCTATCAAACTGGTATTAGAGCACCAATATCATCAACTCGGACCATGACATTAGCAGAGCGAGTAGGGGAATTGGAATAAAAGGTAGACCTCCATCATCAGGAAATGGAAATCGGGGTTGATTCACTGAGGTCGGAGCTCAAAGAGATGCATGCCGGATTACTGGAGAAATTCGAGTTACTGTTGAGCACCCGGGTTGATCAAGGACAGAAGCAGAAAGAGAAGGGAGTAAACCCTGAGAAATCACCATCGACATCCGCAGATTCGGAGATAACTCAAATCAAGCCAAGTCTTAGTCCATACACGGGTGGAGGATCAGGTAGCGACTGGAAGGGAGAACCACGAATGAGGAGGTTGGAGATGCCCGTGTTCGAAGGGACAGATCCAGATGGATGGGTTTTTCGCGTGGAGAGATATTTCGCCCTCAATCGATTGTCGGAGGAGGAGAAGGTTGAGGCAGCCGCAGTCTGCTTTGACGGCGAAGCCCTTGCTTGGTTCAAGTAGGAGGAGAGGCGACGGACAATGAGGGACTGGGGGGAGGTGAAAACCCACATGTTGCGACGATTTCGACCCTCTCAAGATGGATCCCTATGCGCGGTTAAGGATAGGGATGCCGTCTCGTCCACCGTCCGCGATTATCGCCGGCGTTTTGAAACAATGGCCTCGCCATTAACAAACATTTCAGAGGAGGTATTGGAATGCAACTTCCTTAATGGGTTGAAGCCGGATATAAGGGCTGAAGTCCTGTTGTTAAGGCCCTCGGGCCTGGAACAAATTATGGAGGTGGCCCAAATGGTGGAGGACCGAAATGTTGTGACTAAACAGGCCCAATGGAGTGCTAGCCCTTTTAAACCCAAGAGTATTCCCTTTCATAACCCAAACCCACCTCAAACATCCACCCATCTTCCACATCACATAAACAACCCCCAAACACGCCACACCGTTCCTGTGAACCTCCCCTCAAATCGCCCAAATTTCTTCCCAAAATTTTCCACCCCCTACAAAAGACTCACTGATGCCGAAATCCAAGCCAAGAAAGAAAAGGGCTTATGTTATCGATGTGATGAACGATTTACCATTGGCCACAAGTGCAAGAACAAAGAGCTGCAGGTGCAGGTAATTCGAGAAATGGAGAACGGCGGGGAACAATCGGAACTAACAACAACCGGGGAAGAGGAGGTGACCGCCGACGAGGTGATTCACGCCGAGGAAGATGCGCAAGGGCTGGAGCATCCAGTAGAGCTCTCCATCAACTCGGTTGTTGGGCTAACAACTCCAGGGACGATGAAATTGAAGGGGATGATCGGTCCAACGGAGGTAATAGTGTTGGTGGATAGTGGGGCTTCCCACAATTTTATTTCTACAAACTTGGTCCAACATTTGGGACTCACGGTGACTGGTACTACAAGCTATGGCGTGGTAATGGGTACAGGACTATCAATAAAAGGGGACGGAATATGTCGACGAGTGGCCATGAGGTTGCCGGGTTTGTTGGTAGAAGAAGACTTCTTACCACTGGAGTTGGGCAGCTCAGATATCATACTGGGCATGCAGTGGTTAAGATCATTAGGCAGGATGCAGGTGGACTGGAACACTTTAACAATGTCGTTCGACGTGGGAGGAACTAAAGTGACTTTGCAAGGGGATCCTAGTCTCAGTAAAATACCCGTGTCGTTGAAGTCTATGTGGAAAGCTTTCAAAGAACAAGGTGAGGGGGTTTTACTAGAGCTGGGATGTGTCACCGTTAGTCGCGACTCTATTCCACCCAATCCCTCAGAGTTCATTACATAAATTCTGGGAAAATTCAAATCAGTCTTCGAGGATCCCACACAGTTACCTCCTAAGAGGGATCATGATCATGCTATCACGTTAAAACCAGGGGCAGGTCCGGTCAGCGTGAGGCCATACCGTTATCCGCACTTCCAGAAAAACGAAATTGAGCAGTTGGTAAGAGAGATGATGGCTGCAGGGATCATCCAACACAGCACCAGCCCTTTTTCAATCCCGGTACTACTAGTTAGGAAGAAAGATGGGAGTTGGCGATTTTGCGTCGATTATCGGGCGTTGAACAAGGTCACGGTCCCAGACAAATTTTCGATTCCAGTCATTGATGAATTACTCGACGAATTGAATGGGGCTACAGTGTTTTCGAAAATAGATCTTAAGTCCGGTTATCACCAGATTCGGGTGCAGGCTGGAGATGTTCCCAAGACTGCCTTCCGAACTCACGAAGGTAATTATGAATTTTTAGTCATGCCGTTTGGCTTAACTAACGCCCCAGCTACTTTTCAATCACTGATGAATTCTATCTTCAGAGGGCAACTCCGGAAATTTGTGTTGGTTTTCTTTGACGACATCTTGATATATAGTCGTACAGAGGTGGAGCATCGGAATCACTTGCGGGTAGTCCTACAGATTCTGGTGGATAATCAGCTCTTTGCCAATAAGAAGAAATGTTTATTTGGACAAACGGAGGTAGAGTATCTCGGGCACATCATATCGGGCAAAGGGGTGGCGGCGAACGAATCCAAGCTGTCTGCTATGAGGGACTGGCCACAACCTCGGACGCTTAGAGAGCTGAGGGGTTTTTTGGGGCTGACGGGATATTATCGACGATTTGTCGAGTCCTATGGAAAGATAGCCTGGCCACTAACACAACTACTGAAGAAAGATAACTTCGCATGGAATGACGCAGCAGAATCTGCCTTCGCAAAACTGAAGGTAGCAATGACCACGGTACCGGTATTGGCTCTCCCAGATTTTTCACAGCCCTTCGTGATCGAGACTAATGCTTCTGGGCATGGGTTAGGGGCTGTCTTAATGCAGAATCAGAGACCAATTGCCTATTTCAGTCAGGTCCTTCCACTCCGGAACCAACATAAATCCATATATGAGAGAGAACTCATGGCTATTGTGTTGGCAGTACAAAAATGGAGGCATTATCTGTTGGGGAGACGATTTGTGGTTAGGACGGACCAAAAAAGCCTCAAGTTTCTCTTCGAACTGCGATTAGTAAGTGTTGAGTATCAGAAATGGCTAACGAAGCTACTGGGATTCGATTTTGACATTGAGTACAAACCAGGACTAGAGAATAAAGCAGCGGATGCACTCTCTCGTAAAGGGGGCACGGCTACATTAATGGCTCTCAACATACCAAGCACTTTGCAACTAGAGAAGGTGATAAAGGCAATAGAAGAAGACCCTATATTGAGCCAGATTATGTCTGCCATAAAGGAGGAACCTTCATCCTACCCGAATTAGGCTATAGTGGGCGGAGCCTTATTGTACAGAGATAGGATCGCCTTACCTAAAGAGTCTCCATTGGTGCAGTTAGCACTACAGGAAGGCCACGACAGTAAGTTGGGAGGCCACGGGGGTTTTCTTAAGACTTACAAGAGAGTAGCAGAGACTTTCCATTGGATTGGCATGAAGAAGGACATCAGAGAATATGTGGCTGCTTGTGCCGTATGTCAGCAGCACAAGTATTCCACCTTGGCACCGGCGGGACTGTTGCAACCATTACCCTTGCCAGAGAAGATATGGGAGGACCTTTCCATGGACTTCATAGAGGGCTTGCCAAAGTCAGAGGGGATTGATTCTATCTTAGTAGTTGTCGACCGCTTAAGTAAATACAGCCACTTCATAGGCCTGAAGCATCCTTTCACGGCACCAACTGTAGCTGCGGTGTTCGTCAAAGAAATAGTCCGATTACACGTGACACCAAACTCCATCATATCCGACAGGGATAAGATATTCATGAGCAACTTTTGGAGGGAGCTGTTTCGTTTGCTGGGGACCAAACTGAAGTATAGTTCAGCCTATCATCCCCAAACCGATGGGCAAACGGAGGTGGTCAATCGGGGGTTGAAGTCCTACCTACGCTGTTTTACTTCTACTCGGCCAAAGAATTGGTTTCGTTTCCTTCTTTGGGCTGAGCTCTCCTACAACACTTCTTTCCATGTGTCCGCACAACTCACTCCTTTCCGAATAGTTTATGGTCGAGATCCTCCCCCTCTGCTGCGTTTCGAAAAAGGAACGACACCGGTATCGTCTTTGGATCAGCAGTTGACAGAAAGAGACAAACTTTTGGATGAACTCAAGATACACCTAGCTCGAGCCCAATAACAAATGAAAAATTCAGCAAATAAGCATAGAAGAGAGGTAGAATTCTTAACAGACGATATGGTCTATTTTGAAGATGCGCCCTTATCGCCGCAAATCTCTGGCACATCGTCCCAACGAGAAGCTTGCCCCACGGTACTATGGGCCATTTAAGATCCTAGCTAAAGTGGGCAAGGTTGCTTATCGATTGGAGCTACCTCCTGGGACTCAAATTCATCCAGTGTTTCATGTTTCACAGTTGCGTAAGGCCATAGGAGAGCACCAGTTGCCATCTGCGTTGCCTAACAATTTGGGAGCTGACTGGGACTGTTGGTTGAACCAGAAAATGTGCTGGGGGTCAGGACTGCTTCATCCGGAACAACAGATGGGTTGGAGGCACTAATTCAGTGGAAGGGCCTATCTCCGTTAGAAGCTACTTGGGAGCCATTCAACATCATCACTCAACAATTTCCTGCTTTTAACCTTGAGGACAAGGTTACTGAATTGGGAGGGGTAATTGATAAGCCCCCAATTAAATATACTTATTCGAGAAGAAACAAGAAGAGTGGAGAAGGAGGGAGGCAGTAACAAATTCGGTTAGGGGAAACTAAATTCTGTTTTAGTAGTCTATAAATAGAATAAGAAGGTCAGGTGGGAGGCATGCTTATTAGTGAGTGCGAGAAGGCTAGTACACAGAGAGTCACAGCCCTCTCAAACGGCTGCTTGTTTTCTTTAAAAGCTTTGTATTGTCCATTATCAAGAAATTGAATACAGGAAGACTCATTTCTGTTTGTTCTCATTTTCTTCAAAGCTGAATTCTACAACTGAGACTACAATTTAGAGGATAACGACATTTTAACTTTTTATTCTTTAATCCTGCACAGTAGTGTCCAATCCAACATGCCCAACGTGCCATCAGAGCGCATGAATTCTGCTTGGTTGTCATCGTTGAAGGGACCTATGTTTTCATCCACTGGACAAAGAACTGGTTATCCTTATCAAAGCGACCATGGCTCATTTCTTGGTTCACATCATGTTGGATCCGCTCCATCTGGTATTCAACTAGAAAGGATTTCTGGTTTTTTTCCAGTCTCACCAGAATCATCCCACATAAATCGAGCTGCATTTGGAGCCACAAATTTAGGTCGCAACAATGGGAATCATGCCATGAATATGGTTTCCCAGGGGGCTCTGAACATGGGCGTTGCTTATACAGAAAATTTTTCTGAAGGTGGTTCTCCGAGTTCCAGGATGATGCCAATGTCCAGAAATTCTCCCATGTTTTTTGGAACGGTCTCTTATGGAGGCATGGGAGCAACCGCAAATGATGGATTGATGGACCGCTATCAAAATAGAAGAGCTGACAGTGGAAGCCCGATGGAAGACAGAAGGCAGTATCAACTTGATTTGGAAAAGATCGTCAATGGGGAAGATAGTAGGACTACTTTGATGATTAAAAATATCCCCAACAAGTATGAACTGATAACAATTTAAATATCCATTTTGTTTTGAAACTGTGGACTCCTGCTGCATTTTTATTTTCCTTATTTGAAGGTACACCTCAAAGATGCTACTTACCTCTATTGATGAAACTCACAAGGGTACATATGATTTCCTCTATCTGCCAATTGATTTTAAGGTTAGTTTACTGTGGAGTACAATTATATACTTTTGTGCTCAACTCAATACCCTCCTAATATATATCAACTCCTACTGCCCAGAATAAGTGCAATGTGGGGTACGCCTTCATCAACTTGGTGTCTCCTTCACACATCATTACCTTCTATGAGGTTTGAGTTTCTTTCCTTTGTCCCTTTACTAGTGGTCGTATCAACTAGATATCACCATAGGATACTAAAATATGCGAGCAACTAATGTTAAAGCTCGGGAACATTTTATGATTGTTATTACCTAATCACCCTCGCAAGCCACATAATCATAGATTTTGTTTATTGAAAACTCTGGAAATATGTTCAGTGACCAATGGACTTGTCCCTTGTAAATATTTGCAGGCATTTAATGGAAAGAAATGGGAAAAGTTCAATAGCGAAAAGGTTGCTTCCCTGGCATATGCGAGAATCCAGGGACAGGCGGCTCTTGTTTCACACTTCCAGAATTCAAGTTTAATGAATGAAGACAAACGGCGCCGACCAATTCTTTTCCGGTCAGAGGGCCAAGGGATTGAAGATCTGGTATGTGACACAAGTTACAGTCTTTTTCTCGCTTCATGAATTAGCCCAGTTTGGTAGGGAATCGAAGTCAAAGTAGCAATTAATTTTAACCACGTATTTCAAGGAACAACCAACTTTCAACTACATATTTCATCAAATTTTATCAAAATCTATTAAATATCTGATTTTAATCCCACCAAACATGGGCTTAATAACGTCGAGATCTATCATTTTCTAACCAAGTTAATGTAAAGTGGGTAAAAATTTGTACTACTAAAAAATGTTATCACGTTTTCTGGTTATAGAGCCTATGTCTGGCCCCATTTTTTCAAAATTCATTTTCGACCACACATTCTCCCATAAAATAATATTATACGTAAATCCAAAACTTTTCCTTATTTTTTAACGACACATGCTCCAATAAAAAACTATTCAAAAATGCATTTTGGCCAGAAAAATGGGCTCAAACAAGGGCAGAGTTATATTTACCAATTATTTCTCGAACTCTATATGAAGGAAATAGTTTTTGGTGGCTTTTCCTAATTTTTTTATCACTTTACATTTTAACTTTTCAACAATAATATAAAATTTGTGAACCTCTGGTTGAACACTATATATTTATCTTTCCATTATTTTTTTAATCTCTCTTATCATTTGATGATCTGATTTAAAATGATTTTTGGGTCTCTCAGGAACCTAGACATACCAGTAATCTGAATATCTTTATACGTCAGCCGGATGGAACTTATGTTGGGGATTCTCTGGACAGCCCAAAGAGTAATCCAGATGAGTAGCCGGAGAATAGTCGACCACTCCCTTAAAGTGGTTGACTCAAAACTAGAATATGTGGACGAAGTGCTAACTTTTGTACAGCTTTTGTGTAGTAGTTTATTGTTTTACCTGTGAACTGGAACGTACATATGATATTACTGGAGCGTCCACTTTTCACCATGGATACTCATTATCTTGGAAGAAATATTTGACAGGGCAAAGGGAGTGTTCTGTTTATATGCATACCGGCAAATGATGTTAACAGGGCGAGGCGATCAGAGTGAAGCTTAGCATCAACTATATGTGAATTTCTCACTGCTGTCATATGCTTTGCTCAATCTTCATGAATTGTCTCCTTTTTATTTTGCTTCATTTTTTGGTCCAGTTCTTGAGACTGCTTAGCAGTCTTATTAAATGTATAGTAGTTTATAGAGCTGGGGGAGGGTCAGAAATATGTATAGAAGAGAACTACAAACATGCCCCGCAGGTTGTCTCTGTCCTGTGAATTGTGATTATGTACACAGGAGACTGTATTTGTAATGTGAATTTGCAGGACTTTTTTTAATCCTTACAGGCTCGTTCAGTTTATGTCATTGCGTGCTAACTTTGAGTGAAGCTTCCTACACATTGCGCGTCTTTTTGAAATTGGACTTTTGAGTCCTCAAAGAGTACTTGCTTTGTCTTTTTTTTCAGAAACTGCATCAAAAAATGTTTCTACCCAGTTTGTATTATAAGCTATACGTCATTGGTCGTGGCCAGAAGGTCAGCCTCTAGTCGAATTTCGTCTTTGGTTTCTGGTTTGATGCTAGAACGTCAACAATATAAACTCGACTACATTGTCAAAATCCTGAAAATTCTCGATACGATGGTTCTTTATGAAATTAATAACAAGAATGCAACTAATTAAAGCTAAAATTCTGAAAATTCTCAATATGATGAGCATCTTTTCCGTGCCATCTATGGATCATAAACTACGGTAGTTATGAAAAGAATTAGCAAATTAAACTCTTACACAACTGGGAGGCATTTGATCGGCATAGGAAGAATCAATTACATTAGCACACTGAGAAGTTGCAGGTCCATCTGGTCCATTGTAAGCCAAATTTACGTTCCTAAATCCTAAACTCGATTTTCTGACAAGGCCCTCTTTTACTGCACTCTAAATTCACTGCAACCTTTGAACTTGAAGTGACCCAAATGTTTCTGAATGTCACATTCTCTATCTGAACATGCAATGTCGATTGACCTTAGATTCATAAACATAAACGCCCGTCAACAAAGATATACTAGTATCGTTCGATACTGCTTACCGACCATGCCATGAAAGAAAAACGAAAATATTATCTGAAAAGGGAATTTGTTCTTGCCTCAGGAGCGCAAAGGGGACGAGGGCAATATTGCTGATCAATAACAATAGGGTTGCTGGAATTTTGCATGACAATGTCATCAATTCTCATATCACTGTTTAAAGATGGTGACCATGTTTTGATTCTCACTCCATTTTCAGTCCCTGCAATGGTGCAATTTCTTATACTTATTCCTTGTACATAATCATTCTGATGGTCTTTACCATGGCTTCCAATACTGACGCCATGTTCCGGCTCCCAAAAAACATTGGATACGTCGATATTTTGACTGCCGGCGCTCATGGCTATGCAATCATCGCCGGTTCCAATGACCAATAGTCTGACCGAGAGTTCCAGAATTTGCGTGAGCTACAGATGTGGGTGCCTTCGGTGTTATGGCTGTCGGCTGGCGCATATTTTAACGTGGCTGATGTTCATGTTATTGCAAGCAAAAATGTTGTCATGAGCATTTTTGCTGTTGATTGATCGTACATGATGTATTCTTGAATTGTTCACAAAGTCGAACCTCGATCTCTGAAGAGAATTCATGTATGCAAAGGAATTAAATAACCCTTAAATGAACAATTATTGAAGATCAAAATTATGTGAATCATTTACTTACACCAGGTAGAGGTCGCAATCATTAAAACCCAAAGCAGCAGATCCTTGGTCACCACCTTTCACAGTCAAATCGTTGAGATACCAAAAACCTTAGTAACTTGGAACTATCGTCGGGGCCTTAAGAGTCCTTCAATTAAAAAGGCCATGGAACCCTTTCACCCTCCTTTGGAAGGTCACAGATCTCAACAAAAAATGTTCCTTGAGGGATTAAAACCCAACTTCTCTCTAAATATTCACATGCATATTTCCATGCTTTGAGAAATGCCCAATTAATCAAATTCAACAAAAAACAGTATTAAAATCTTATTTCTAATACCGTTTTTACTGGTTACCAAGGTTTTAACTGTGTTTTTGTGCGAAAACTCACCTTACTCCGCCATAGTTTCATCACATTGAAGAATTTTGGCGGTAAAGCAATATCTTCACTAGCTTTGGAAACACGAAAAAACAACAAAAATGTAAGAACAATTCCGAAGCCACAACTCAAATAAGCCATTTCTCTTAATTCTTGTGTTACGCGAGAAACTCTCTGAACTTTATCTTGGTCCATATCTTGTAATTATGCACATGGATTTAGTTATAGAATGACTAAATCTTTCTTTCCTTTTATTATGATATTAACTGATCCCCTTATTATGATGCAGTTTTAAAGAAAGTAAAATGCAAAACTAACCATGTAAATGCATGCAGCAACGTTATTTCTTTTCCATCTAATTGCATGAATTTGTTCAATTTATTGCTGCATTACACTTAATTTCCTCTGTATACGGAAGATTTGGGGAGACAGGTACGAGAAAAAAAAATGTAAGTCAAGAAGAGATTTTTGAGGTTTCAACCATCATATATTTAATTATTTTAACGTTGATAAATTTGAGAAATATTGAAAACCCCCTATGACTGTGCTTTTTCTACTCATTAGGTATCCTGTCTCTCTCATTCGACATCTTTGACAAGATTCTAACTCAAGGGTCTTACAAGGATAATCTACTTAATTTGGTTCAGATTCCCTGAGTGATTTCAGATTGGCTCCTAATGCGGATATAGTAGCGTTGTTTGGGGATGTTGGCTGTGATTCGTCAATTATTTTTATTTTTATTTTTTCGAGAGGGAGAATAAAGTTGTCCATATGCTTGCCGACTCTACTATTTAAATAGACAATTAGCGAATTGTGATCGCCAATAATTCATAAAATTTTATTTTATAGTAAAACGAAAAATTTGCAACTTTCATATTTCGCCATTCTTGCGCTTGGATCAAATCGATGTCAGTTCATATGAAACCACATTACATTGTTGATGCTGTTTCGACGTAACTAAAACCTGCTCTTAGTTGACTAAAACTCTTTTAAAAGATACCGATACTATGCTTTACAGCACAAATGTCAACAATGTCATGCTATCCGTACAAAAGCCAGTACTATTTTTGTTCGCTTGTAGCACGAAAAAAATTAAAATAAATCCTTGCTTGTGAAGAAGAAAGAGGTAGCATGGTCCCTTATCTCGTATTTTGCCACGCATGATTCTCTATAGTAATTGTGTGAACGTTTTTTTATTGGAATAGTCACATGATTTATATAAAACTTATCATTGCGAAATTTGAATGACTCTATTCAATAATAGAAAGATATTTGAATGTATTATATTTTTCATAGCCCCACATATACTTTTGAAAATTCAAGAGAAAAATAATAATTATTTCTTTATGAAAATTTAGGACATGTTAAGAAATATTTATTTCATAATTGTGACAAAGGAATGTTAAGATTTGACGGGATATCACTCCACCCCATCAAACGGACTTGAGCATGCCCACAAAGAGTCGCAATGATATCCCAAGGAGGAATCAAGCATGATAAAAAGTACTAGATGAAGGGACTATTAAAGCATATCAGATATTTGAACTCGACTCAAATGTTTGGAAATCAAATCCCTCCTCAAGTCATGCATAACTAAAATGATTATGATATTAAGGCTAAATCACGCATAGTTTAAATTTTTAGACGACATATTCAATAATTCTCACCTCATAGAAAAAATAATTAAGTAAAAGTGACTGATAGATATTTAGGGACTATATGCTCAACCAAAAGGTTTCGAGGATCCAAGGAAACCAGGCTATATGAAATTTTCACGACGTATGTGAACCCTCGTATATGCTCTAAGAGTTTAGTTCGACAACTCAAGGTTGCTCGTCTTCAATAGGGCTTCACTTGTTCTAATACTTCATATTCTACCTTGAGTTATTTCCTAATTAAGAATTGAGGTGTTTATAGGGGTACTATGGAGGACTTAAGGCCTAATATATACTTCATTTTTAGTAAATAAGCTTAGTCACGATTCATATCTTAACTGTAACTCTCGTTGGCAAGTATGCAAGAGGGTTCAGAGGTATATATCTAAAGGGAAGAACTACCTGTGTAGCCTTCATTTTAAGCTTTGTAATCACTTGATGAAGGTCAAAATGTGGCTCTTGTATATAGCTTGGAGACACCATAATTCAATGGAGCTCCAGGAAACAAAAAGTTATAGCTAGGTGTTGCATTGAGTTTAAATATATCTCTACTAATATTGTTTAAACATTTGTTCACTAAGTTGGGATACACATTCCTCGACTATCAGTTCTTTGGTGTGACGATAATGTGGGTCTAATTACGTTCCATAGTTGCCAGGATATAGCACAATATTAAAATAGATGATCATTTTTTTTCGTGCAAAAGTTCTTATCAAACAGCTGAAAGTTAGGCACGTCTTCTCAAATTTTCAAGTTTCAAACACCTTGACAAAGGCTTTGAGTACCACTTGTTTTGAACAACTTAGGAGTAAACTGAAAATGACTCAGTCTCCTTCAGCTTGAGGGAGGATGTTATCGAGACTTTGAGATCTTAATGTCTCATATTCCCATATCAGCAGCCACATGTTTTCTAAGTTGTGTGTAGGTACCTCTTCATTTGCGTGTAAGTCCGTGTGGAAATTCTTAGTTGCTAAATGTGATTAAAACTCGAAACTCCTACTAATCCCAACACCAAAATAACATTTACAATATTCTCTGGCAATGCAGAATGTTTACACACTATCTCTCAGTAAAGAGAACATATATATACTGGGAAAAGAATAATAAAACAAACTAGGAACTTTAAGAAGACGAGGAACAATTAATGCAAGAAATTGAAAGAAAAAATGATTTCAACCTTACTTTGAACTTCCCATCTTGGTATGACAGATATTTCTGGTCCCAAATTTTGACATTTTTCTTAATCCCTGCCCATTCCCTCTTATCCATGGCTGTTTAAGACGAATCTCCAACAACTTAAGCCTTTAGATGAGGTAGTTGAAGTGTTCAACATGGTACCGAAGGAGATGAATGTCCAAGTTTCCTTGCGGCCATTTAAGAAATGCAAACATAAATGAAGACTGCACATTAGGGAGTGCATTAAAGATACATGTTGAAATAAATAAATGCATCCCTTCTCATTAACTTAAGCTTTCAGAAGAATGGTTTAACAGCAGTTTCATTTACTAAATTGGAACTAAGTGTCTTAGTATTACATTCAAAAACAAATACTGCTTTTCATAATTTCTTTAAATGTTGAGACTTGAGAGTAGTTCTTTCTTTGACATCAAGAAGAAGATAATTGCATTCAATACTCTATGCAGCAATCCATACCGATTTAAATCAATCTAACAATTCATCGTGCAAGCCTAGATACAATTAATACACAATACACCGAGAGAAAGAGAGAAATCATGGTTCCTCTTTGTGAACAAATGAGGGAAACATGTCAGGCATAAAGTTATATTCAGGAAGTTGAAGTTGCTGCTGAGGATTAAGGTTATTATAATACATGGAATGTGGGTGGGTTTGGTTACTTGTTGGAAGCATTTGAGAAAGGATGTAGTCCTGTGGAAAACTTGGGACTGCAGGCTGCAGCGAAGATGCCAACATGGCGGTGGCCTGGCCGCGAAGCATGGCGGGACTGTGGTGGTTGTGCTGGCCCTCATAGGTGGTGATCACCACAGATGGATCTTGAAATGATCTTTCAATTCTTTTCTTCACAGTGCACTTCTGAGTGGTGCATCTGTAATAACTCCTACAACATTAATGAGGAAAGGGTTACTGTAATTAGATTACACGCTTCTCTACATGAATTTTTCTTAATTCCCTGATGAAAATCTATGTTAATTTAACATCAATTGTTGAGATATATTGCAGTTGGCATGCTAACAAATCAATGATTTCAATTTAAAGGGTACTAATTAATCAATTCTTTGAGCACATTGCATAAAATCAAAATTTTCATTAATCAACAAACTTGAAAAATAATTTGATACTAATCAATTATTTTGCATTATACTTCAGGTGCAAAAGTTATCATGTACAGGAAATTACAGGTATATAATAACCTTGGAAAAGGGCTATTTTTCACTGCTTTCTGGCCATACTTCCTCCATCTATAACCATCTTCGAGATTATCAATTTCACTCTTTGTCATGAAGGCAAAACGCGGTTCTCTTTTCTTTTTCTCACCTTTCTGTTTTGGTTTGTTCCTGGAAAATAATTAAGTAGCATTTAATTAATCAAATCAAGTCTGAAAAATTATTTCCATGAACTATATTTGAAGTATTAGTTGTTGAAAAATTAGGGTTTCATTTCACATAAATATATAGGATCAATTTGAAGATATGAAAATAGGAACATACAATTAAGCACAATTCATTTAAGAAGGAAAAAGCAAGTAGAAAAATATAAAACCATCCTACTATTTTTCATCAGTTCTGTAAATAAGTATAATTATTAATTAATTGAAAATTTGAAAGGACCAAAAAAGTCCACCTTGATAGTAATTAGTTATCCTAAATGGCAAAGAAAATTCAAGAAGAAAACCCCCAAAAAACCTTTTAGACTTTTCCTCTCCATCTTCAAACACGTTTTTCTGCAGATCTTCCTTGCTTTTTGAGGATTCCTCTTCACCTCCAACCGCAGAAGAAGACGAAAACTCGGCAGAATTTGTTGTCAATGGATTTTCATTATTCCCTCCTGCTGCAGATGGCTCTCCAACACTGATATCTTTGTTTGAATTACAAGTATCATTTGCAGGATAATTACCAGCATGAGATGATGAACAAGAAATGTCAAAAGTATTTGACAGAGTGTTGTAATGCACTGCTTCATGCAAGCAATCAGTGAAGCTTATATGAGAAGGATCAAATCCAACGGGGTGGTTTGATCCCAAAAACCCTGACACCATATTAAGATCATGATGAAAAGAATTGTAGGGTTGATAAGGATACTTGTTTTGATCATCAGACATAGAGGAAAATTTGAAGAAGATTATAGGAATGGCGAGAAAATTATTCAAGATCTTTGATTTACTGTGTGCTGTAGCTATAGATAGCTCTGGTTAGCTTTTTGGCTTACTTTTTCTCTTTTTCTTTGCTTAATTTCTAGAGAGAGGGAGAGGAGATAGAGAGAGAGAGAGAGAGAGTGTGATGACTTGAATGCTACATGCTTTGATTAATAGTATGGAATACAACTTTTCTTGAACTGTTTGTTATAGTTGGTTAGCACATGTTTGGCTATATCAAAAAAATACTTATAATTTATTTTCTCACTCAAAAATATTGAATATAAATTAAGTTACATGTTTTGATAGTAATTTTTACCTCATTGTCAAAATAAATTACTTTTTACTTAAAGTAAGAAGAAAACTCTATATTTTAAGCTTAGCCAAACATGGTACTAGGCTTGATATTTTCTCTTTTATTGGAGAGAAGAAAACTATACTAATTTGAAACATAATGTCAAGAAATAGTTCTAATTAAAGTTTTGATATAATTAGGAAGTTAGGTAAGAATCCACTTAATTATTTGATCACATACAATTATACAAACTATTAGTTTGATAATTCAAAAGAGTCCCCCAAAATTGTTATTTAAAACTTTAGATTGATTGAAAGTGATTTTTTTTTTATATAATTATTCATCAAATAAGAATATTATTTTGTCATTACCGACTTATGTAAAATGCCAAATTTAGCAAGAGAAAAAGGAGAGGTCGAATTCTTATTCCTCCATGTGCTTGGAGAGGTGGTTTCAATTTGATGCGTGGAATCGGCTTAATTTCGTATATCTAGAACTCATTTTTATGAGGATAAATGAGAAACCATTTGCCTCAAGAAAGTAAACGGGCCTCATCTCTAAATAATCATGATCAAAATATTGAAAAATATCAATTTTTAATATTATATATGTTAGAGTACGGTGATACAAATTTTATTTGGCTGCCACCACTGATCCCTACGAGGTTGCAAGGATTCTGCCCTGCGGTATGGACCTCATATCATTCAGCGTAGTTGCACATCTTGTAATCATTTTTGATATGGTCGTAAATCTTGTATTCTTGTTATTATTTTTATATTGTTAATCCTTGTTTTTGTGTAATAAATATCTTTTATCTAGACTTATTCTTGATCATGGATTCAAATAAGGAATAAAATCATCTAAAAAATTATGGTTGAGCCAAAATTAAAGTCAAAATTTATTTCCTTTTTATCCAATTTTTTTTTTCCTTTAAATATTTTTACACTTCAAAATTAGCATAATTTTAAGACAGTCCTCTTGTTATTACAGTAGACTACACACAGTGGGTCAAATATATATGTCCTAAGATTACGGTTTCTTTTGAGTGGAGAAGGCTCACACACGTGTCATGGGTCGGGCACCGGAATTTGACCGTAACTGACAGGGACTTTGCACGTGCGAAGATTTTCTACTTGCGTTTGTTTCCAGCTCGTGTCCACGTCATCACCGTTACCTCCGAATTTCATGGCGAACTTTATTTCTTAATAGCTTGACTGGTCAACATTATCTACCAATAAAATATTCGTGAGCTCTTTATTGCAAATGAGATTGTACATCGAGGTGTCAATCTCGATACACACATAGCAAAACCTTTTGTCAAGACCACACACATTTTATATTTATATTCACACCACATTTTTTGTTAACTTCATTATTGTACTTTTATTGCAATGAAGTTGCTTAACTTTTGCTCATTTTCCTACTTATATTTCTCAACTTTTTTGTCGTGTTTTTATTCTTAATCTTCTATCAATTAGCTCGCATTGCTAGTTCTCGTCCAAAATATAGTTAGGAGAACCTAAAAGACTTATTTTCTACTCATTTTTAAAAATAACAACAAAAAATCAACAAATACAAAATTTGATATATATTTGCCGCTCATTTCAAAGCTCGTCAACAGAATAATTTTGACAGATGTTATCATCAGAGACAAATTTTCCAATTAACTGGAAGTTAATTATAAGAATGCAACAAAAAAAGTTGATAACATAAGTGAAAATGAGCAAGTATTTATACTTTCATTACAATTAAAATGTGGTGTAAGAAAATTGCAGCATGAATATAAAACCATTTTATCGGTGTGCAAAATTTTAGTGGAAAATAATTATTTTGTTGACATGACAAATATAACCTAGCATAGTTAGTGATTCATTTGTTTTTTTTACTTAATTCTATGCCGAATTAAGTATATAAATATAGTATAAATATTAATATATGAAGTGTTTGTACTTCTCAAAGTCTATTTGACATGACTTTTGAAATGTGAAAAAATTATTTTTGAACAAAGAAGTTACATTTGGATTTGTTTGAATAATTTTCTATAAGTGATTTGTCTAGCTAAACTGGCTTATGAAACTGAATTAAGATGACTATCTTAGAAAACTCTTTTAACAAAAAGTGGAAGCAGAAACCCAACCAAACGTGACTTATGAATCACAAATCTTATTTTTCCGTATTAAAATTTCAAATTCAACCTTCAACTATACATTGCTTTTGTGTTAATTTTACAACTTTTATACTTTTCTATCTCAAATACTAATTCTTTACTTTCTGAACTATGTTAATGGTATATAGCAATAAATTGAATGAACGACAAAAAAATATTCATATATTTGTTTTCAGATTTTTTGAAAATAAGTTTTATTTTGTTGGATTTGTTTTGTAGCAACATATTTTAGTCTACCGCCCTTCTGTTTCGAATTATTGTGTGATGAATATTGAGACACGAGAAGGGGAAGGTGATTGATTATAGGCAAGGGCAAGCTAGCTGGTGATGAAAAAAAAAGTCAAAAATTGGATACTACAGATGGGCAAGGTAGTGTTTGGCAAATATTCCATTTTGCGTATTTTAAGGAGGGGAGGAGACGTTTCCAATTTGATTTTAGACGGCCACACTTTTGAAAAAATTGAGTTTTAAATAGTGATTTTGTAAAGAATGCATAGTTACAAGAAAAAAAAAGGTCTTGGATTTACGTATAAAAAATTTTATTATATAAATGTATAGTTAAAATTAAGTATGAAAATTAAAGAGTTCTGAAATAATGATCGTCAAATAATAAGGTTTCTACTATTTTCATACATGGAAGTTACTGCACTTTTAATCAACTCAGAACGCAAATACATGAAGAACACAAGCCTAGATTTTTAGCAAATTTTGATTTAAAATTTTTTGATGGAATATGTTATTAAAACGTTGTGAATTTCTTGAAAAATATTGTTAAAATAATTGTTGACTTAGATTATAATTTAATTTTAATCTACACCAAACATGGGCTTAAACTACTACAGTCGCCCTTAAAACCGGTTTATAAGAATTAAGAGAGTTATAAGCCTACAAGCAAGTTTCACATGCGGATGTTGAACTCAAATATAGTCCTTAAAAACTTTAAAAACCTACTATGTCGTATGTACAATCCAGCACCAATATCAAAGTTAAGAGGAACCAAATTAAATCGTGCCTTTTGATGTCCAATCCATCTTCATGCTTCAAAATGACAAATCTTTCCACTGACTCGGTAATGATGATTTGAATATTTGATGGAGTACCATTTTCTTGGACTGATCGAGCTTGTTTACACCATATCCCCTGTAAACACCAAGCTTCAGAGCTTGTTTTCCCTCTTTGACCGCCTTCTTCCTCAAAGTAGAAAGTAAATGCGTCCACTGAGTATCCGCTTCATTTGTCTTGCTTTCAGACATCTCCCCGTCCTTCGGTGACAAATTTACAGCATCATCTGCCAAGTCCTCCTTCGACTGTTGATTGCTTTCGTAGGCATCTTCATTATCATTTTTTTGAGCCAAGTCCTCTTTCGATTGTTGATTGCTTTCGTAGGCATCTTCATTATCATTTTTCCGACCATCAACACCGTTAGAATTGGATCTTGTGTTTCCCCACCATCTATGAGTGACAGTTGATAAGCCGTTTGACGGAAATCCGTATTTGAATTCATCCAAGCTGTCTAAATTCCATTTCGTCATAGTTGAGCTGTGCAAATTTTGAGAAATTTCAGTTCTGAATTTGGGCATTTCCTGCTGAGCACCAACACTTTTGTTCTGGAGCTGGGAGACTCTTCATGCAGGGGCAACAAAACCCAAAAAGAAGTAAATGAGAGAGACGTGAGAAAATTTTGAGAGAACAAAGAAAAACATACAATCAAGTAATCATAAAACAAAAATAATAAAGACAAATAGCCTTGTTGTACCTCTTCAAGCACGACCTCATTTATTGGACAATCTAATGTACGTAAATTTTACTAAGGTAATACATAACAGAGTCCACAATCACGTGTCTGCATCCTAAAATGGGATTTTCTGTAAGTTTCACGTCTATCAGCCATTTGAAACCAATGTTGCAGCAGAAGATTATGCATTGCCATGACTTCCCATGACAAATAATATAAAGTGTTTCTATTTACGATGATTCAAAACAAACAAAAACAAGAACTGCTGTTAAACATTTCTGCTGTATGAAGCTTTATAAAAAGTTTTAAGAGTTACTCTAACGTGAGACAGCTTTTGCAGTAACCATATGCAGGTCGTATGAGATCTAAATAAGCCAGTACAAATATGCACGAGCTCCACAGTTAAATAAATTATAAGAATTCATGGAACTTCCATTAAGAGATGAAACAATATTTCAAAGACAATATTTGAGTGTCCGTTACAATTTTTCCTTTTTCTTTCTGAAAAGCACATTTCAGAAAACTAATGATGGTAAAGTGATTTGAACTAGTATTTTTAGACGTGATCCATAAAATTTGATATTTTCTCTCTCAAGGCCTGGAAGAAACCGTTATCGGATTGCAGACTGACATCTACCTAGTTAAAATTTGTCTTAGGTTCGGTATCAAAGACTATAGTGGCTAGTTCCCTTGGAAGAAGTTGTTATATATACAATTACTTGACTTCCATTCAGTTTTCTAAAAATCTGCAGAGCATACTGTTGCAACAAACCAATCTCACGCCATCTTAACCTATTATTGCAATAAAATCAACGAGGCAAATAAAGCATTAGTACAAAATGGGAAGAAAAGAAAAGTTAATTTTCTTCATACATATGGAATAAAGCATATATAAGAGTTGACCATTAAAGCATATATAAGAGCTGAGTATTAACTAACCACCTTGAATAACTATTAATTATACTTCAATAGCATCTCTAGGTTATTCTTTGTTCACCCATATAATTTACATCTAGAAATTTGTATTACAAATCATAATTTTTCCTAGGAATAGATTCATGCCGTGAATAAAAGCTCACAAAGATAATGATATGCGTGAACCTGCTAGATAATGTAAAAATGAATGAAGGCTTACATAGATGACGAAATGGGCGAACTTGACAAAGCATCATTCTTCAGTCCTGCAACATTTGGCAATTCAGCAAGTTGCTTGGATTTTTCTATTGCAGCATCCTTCTTAATTTCTTCAATGCTCTTTCCGGAGAGAAACTAATATACCAAATAGATTTGAAATGGAAATCAGCAGCTTTAAATTTCACAAAGACATTTTAATGACCCAAAATGTGTTGTCCGATAGTCTCTCTAAGCAACATTTAAAATAAATGGAATATTGTCCAGTTTATGACGTGCTAGAATGACAATATAAATAAGAGGTTACATGCTAAGATGTTCACGAGTAGACTATAATGGTTTTTCAGCATACACTCACACTGAAGTTCATACTAACAAATACCCACCCAAACAAAAAGAAAACGAACAAACAAATGGAGAAAGTAGAACTCATATGACGCATTCTTAGACATCAAATTGCAGTTGGTTCGGTCACCAAATAGAAGGATTCTGTTTCATCTATCGTATTGAATAATTGACTTCCTAGCCATTTCTTCATCAGAGAGTTTCATCCATTTTTTAACCCATGCAAATGTTCTCACACATTCACAACAAAGTCCTGCACCATGTTGGATCCATAGGAACTAATGCCTCGCTTACCCAATTGAATATAAAGAGGGAAAAATCCTCCACAAGGTTTGAAATAATTAGAATCACAGAAATTTCAACTCTACAAAAAATTTATAAAGCAAAGCCACATTATAATTCTCATTTGTGTCAACACACTTGATAATGACCCTTGTTTTGACATAAGTCAATCTTTTGCTTTGCTTCTGTGCATATAATAAATTATTCATTGATTCTATATGATAATTTTTACATTTCTATAAATGCAATTTGCAGAGTTTGGGTTCTTATTTTTCTGTATAATGCTATGTAGCATCACTGATGATCATCATCAATCTAAGTGGCAACATAGGTGTAAATAAATAATAAGTCCAAATAAATGTAGGGATACAAGACTCATTTAATTGGACATATTACTAAATATCACCTAGACTGGTGATGAACACTAGTGATAATAAATAACATTACTCTATTTTTCTTGGGCTTTTTACTCGTATATTCTTAAAGTATTTTTACAAGTTTAGAGGGCAAATATCAAATTTACATAACAAAAAATAAAAACAGGAATGGATTCACAAAGTTGTAAGTTGTCGATCAAATGTTTTTAGTTTTAAAACTCAATGAATTATAGATGAAATTTCTGTCTAAATATAATAAAATGAAAGAAAAAAGTATACTTTATACCAAAGGAAGCCATAATCTGACAACAATGTTCAAAAGCCGCCTAGTTTACTAGCAGATTATATCCATTGGTTAATGACAAGTTTCTGGTAGTAAATTTATCCAGTTTTAAAGCCCTATATAGTCTTTCCTCTCAGCACCCAATTCTGGTCAGATTATAAGCAATTTTATTTTGTTCTCTTCTATTACAAAATGTGAATTACACATTTACATGAACTCAAACCTTGCTTCACCTCCATATAAACAAGCTTGCGTATATTATCATGACTCCCTATTTGTTTAAAGCCTGCCCTACTGCCTTGTAAGAAAGAAAAAGGAAGACCATAAAAAGAAAGCATCCTCTCAAGATCCAGCCCAACTTATCCTCTAGGACCCAGAAAACATTCCCGGCGAGTGATGGTTAAACTTCAAAGAGAAAGTAGAACAGATATCTATTTTGATTATATCACACTCCGAGAAATCAATCTTGTTAAAGCCCAGATGCATTCAAACTTCAAATTGCATGCAAGTAATTTTACTTTTGTTTTTACCTTGATCCTTTATTTACAAGGAAGTAAGAGAGAAAAGAAAGGAAAATGGAGTAGGCTTGAGATGCAGTTAAACTGCTGTGTGCCATCAGCACTTCAACATTAGCAATCAAAAGTGAATAACAGCGATTTTCAATAGTTAGAAGCACCAAAAATTACAGTGAGAATCGATCCTTGCAATTACTTCTTCAGAAACTCCTTGCAATTTCTGAAACTTACACTAGGATGCTAAATACAACTTGAACAAATTTGTGGATGGCTTTTGAAAAAAAATTACAAATAATCGGAACTATACCTACCTGCCGATATGGCCACCTCACAAGACCATTTTCGTAACATAGCTTCTTCAGGACACTAGGACAAACACCTGCAGAACGAAAATCACAGCAGTTTCCTGAACTCTATATAAACAATCACCTATAATAAATTTGGATAACGAAAAGACAATTGCATGCTACTAGCAATCAGCAATAGACAATAGAAAATTCCCAGAAAATCATAATAGGAATTTTCTAGCTGTGACGAATAAGGGTATACAGGCCTTTTTTAGCACATAAATTGGACATATGCATTAACACTTCTAGCCCTCTACCAGAAAGTCCACCAGGAATCGTAAGAACCATTAGAGGGCCACACACTGCAGCAGACAGGTGCCAGTATTATATTAACAGTCTATCCACCGGAATGGGCTGAACTATTTGTTTTGAGTTAAACTTGACGTAAATAATTTACTAAATTTATCTTATTTCCCCTTTATCCTTTCATTTGATTAAAAGTTTATTTGGCATAGATTTTTCAAATGAAATTTATTTCTGAAGAATGTGTGGTTGAAAATGATTTTGAAAAAAAAAAAGGGATACTAGACAAATTTGTGCCAAACAAGCCTTAAAAATGTTATTCTACATCTCCATAATTTCAATTGCCACTATGAACTTTTTCAAGTGTCTTGCACAATACTTAAAATGTAGATCGTTTCCTGAAATTAAACATGGTAGTATCCTTTTGACTCACTATTCAATCATAAATAATGAATAATTATATAATCTTGAAAAATATTGACCAATAAGCAAGCATGCTTAAAGATTGAACCTTTTCTAAGTATGGCCAGATAGTTTTGCTCCAAATGCATTACTGATTTCCAATATTGGGTGGGGTTCGTACTCTTGTATACCTAGATATAGGAATAGAATAGCTCGCTCACCGGCATCTTTGCTATTTTGCTACGGCGTCTTTGCTACTATTTTCCATTGAACCAATCTTGAATTGATTGTATTCCACACTTTATCTAGCCTTTTTGTATGCGATTAATCTTAACTAAAATTTCTTACTGAAAAAAAATCAAAATTTAATTTATTTCCCAGCGTCATCGAAAAGAAAAATGTTTGCGAACACACACCACAATTTTACACAACTCCTTCGAATAAAGACAGGACATAAATAATATATGTGTATTTAAGAGAGAGGGTGGTAACTTACCAAGGGAATCAGCGGCATCGGAGAGTGGAAGAGAGAAAAACTTAGAGACGTCATCATATGAAGGAGATTTGGCGTCGGGAACTGAGTTGGGATTCGGGTTCGGGTGTGAGTTTGTGATCGGACTTCGGTTGGGATACAAGGTCGGGTTTGGGGTTTGCAGAGTACCCATTAGCGGTGGCTAAGGACTGAGAATTGGTGGCGTGGGGGAGTCGGGACGGAGGATGGTTGGCCAATTTAACATGTTTGACCTAAGCTTAAAATTGATTAATTAAAACAAATAAATTACTTATTTTGGGAATTATAATTTATTTCGTAGGGTTAAATTCACAATGCTCACCCAATTTTATACTTAGTGTCATCGTGGTCAATCAATTTGATTTTATTTTATCATGACCACCCGACTTTATACTTAGTGTCAATGTGACCACCACATTTAATTTTGTTTCACCATGACCAATTAATTTCATATAATATTTTATCATGATCGTCCAACTTCTTTTCACCATTTTCATTCATTTTAAAATGGGTAAAATTATAATTTTGAATTATATATAAAATAAATTAAAATAAAAACTTATTTTAAAAAATGCTACTTAAAAAAATAAAATTTATTTTTAAAAAAATATTACTTAAAAATAAAATAAAAACAAAACTTAGGGTGTGTTTCACCCACATTATTTTGAAAGAATGTATTCTGAAATAGTAGATTGATGGAGAATGTGTGGTTGAAAAAAAATGAAAAATTATTGATATGATGGAAAATATTATTTTATTGAAAAATGTGTGCTTGAAAATAAGTAGAAAAATGAGAATGAGAATTTTAATGGATATCAAACGGTGGCATAGTGTTTAAATGAATGAATTTAGTAAAGACAATATTGGAATTTGATGTGAATGAAAATAATAATTTTTAAAATTTTAATATTTTAATAGGGATAGAGATATAGTGTGATAAATATATAAAAATTGTGGATGTAAATGGGGCACCATAAAATATTTTACACACAAACCTAAAATATTTCTTTACTTTTTAACACTACATTCTTCAAAAACAATTCAAAATAAAGTTTTTCCAAAAAAATGGTCACCAAATAGGGCTAAATAAAAAGCATATTTGATGGTTTTTTATGACTGATTAGATTACAAGTAAATATAAATGAGTTGTGGATAAAAAATAATTTTTCAAATTATATATATATAAATATTGAAAAAACAAGGGCCAAATATTTTCGGTTGTGCATAGTTAAAATTTGTGTTTATTTGAAAATCAATTTTTCTTAAACTCATTTTTAATTATATATTTTCTATAAAAGTAATTTTGAATATAATCCAATAATTTTTCTTTCATTTTTAACTACAAATTCTTCACTCACCTCAAATAATGTCTCCCAAGCAAACACTTAAAACATTGAGGATATGACTGTCACAATAAAGGAATCCGAGGATCAGTTTAACAAAACATCAACTAGAAGGTCATAAAAGAAATGATGCTGAGTGATTTGACACCCGGGCCTCTTAATCGAACTCCCTCCTCCTCGTGATAGCTTTTCACCAGCGAGAATCAATTGTTGAAGTTAGTTGTTCGAATCGTATAACGGTACTACAAGATTCCGAAAAGAGAAGCTATGGACGAAGAAGAAATCGAGAAAGCGGTGTTAGCCTACCTGAAGAAGAAGGGTTTTAAGCAAACGGAATTGGCCTTACAAGAAGAGCAGCAACTGCGCGACAAAAACAACTCTCCTTCCACAGATCCTGATATTGCCAAACATATCCTCGCTTTATCAGAGTAAGAACTAAAAAACATGTCTTTTGTCTCTTTTTTTTTTTTTGGCTGGGCAAATACTAAAAGACATGGGGTTTTCTTTCTAAAATTTCAAGTATTTCATACTAGTTTTTTGGGTGTTCAAAGTTATGGGATTTTATTAAAATTTGAATGGAAATTGACTCATGGGGAGATTGTAAATTTTCCTGATCAATTTTATAGATGACTTTTCTTGGTTTAGTGGTTTGGTGCATTTCTTTTTATTTTTAAACAATTATCCGGATTGAATTCTTTGTCAGCTTAGTTTGAACTAGCTTTAAGTTCCTGTAAGAAGCATAATAAACAGGGTGTAATATGGAGTCCTTAGCCTCGGAACTCTATTGGAAAACTGGTTCCATTAGGAGCCTGTTGTTTTTACTTCTATAGGAGTTCATGATTCTGTGTTGACTAGAGAGTCATTGGAAGAAGAACTAGCTCTAGGACAGCTCATGCTCTATATGCTACATGATGTAATATGAACTATCTACTGCTTCACTGACATTTCTCAGTTGCTGTCCTTGTGCGGATTCTGTGTGGAATTTCACATATTTCAATGATGAATTCTAAATGTCACAAATTATTCCTTAAAATGTCTCCTCTAATTATGCCCTAACACCACTCCTTGAATTATGCACTAACATTACTCCTCTATTTATGCTATAAAGGTCAACTATATAATAAATGAATGTAATAAATTACAGCTATTTTTCATCCTGCTCAAGCTGGTCCAAATACATGTATCATTCCCAGCTTGCTAACATATGAATAGAAAGTAGGTCTTGGAAGTCCTTTAAGCGCATTGGCTAATAGATTGCTGCTGGAAATAAATGCAATAAAAATAAATCTGCTTCCAATCTTCTCTTTAATAAAATGCCCTATCAACTTCACCATGTCTGGTCCTATCATGCTGAACATGATTGTGAGAAATGTTGATAACCACCTTTTCACACTAGAGCTTCATTGTATCTTCTTGAGTAACTTATAGTTCCTTTTAAAAACAATAAATCACATATTCCTTGAGTCATTTCTCTGAACTCGACTCCAAAACTTGATCTTGCAACCACATTTTGTTTCTTAATTCTCTATATGACCAAATTCCTTCCAAAATAATGTTCAATACCAGTGTCACTAACCTTAATTCACATTGATTCCTGGCTAATAGTTGTAATAGCACTATATACAGTTGCATGCACGAGAAAGCACACTTGACAATAATATCATTTTTAATTGAATGGTGTATGCTGATGAAATGCTAATGTGCCTATCTTGTATTTATGGTTAACACGTTAATGGTTTTAATTTGTTACATGATTTTCAGTGCGGAAAATGTTCCTGTTCGGTACCAAGAAGGATATAGCAAACTTAGGTCATGGGCCTATAGTTCATTGGATCTATACAAGGTAATGAGAATGTGGTTGACTAACTTCATGTTTCCTTGAGCTCGTAATGGCATCTTAACTAATGCACTACTTATTCTTTTTTTTTTAAATAACTATATTGTATTAATTGATATCATCAAATGGTTAATGAATTTGAAATCCCCACAGAAACTCTTAAATGCTACAGTGTGCTATGCACAAGTATTTGAACTATTGAGATAACTATTTTCAAAATATTTAATGATATCTTAGATTTAGCTGGAACGCTACACTCTTTTCCGATCAACACCACTGAAACAATTTTGGTGAAATTTAGAGAACAGGAAGTATGGTTAAGTGAGTAAATTTTGGGTTGTATATATTTCAGTACTAGGATCACATGTAATGATAATGAGGTTCTTGTACTGGACAAGACAGATTTTTGACCCAGTATCGGTGAATCTACAAAACAAAGTCATGGGGTTCAGCCAAAGGCCCTAAGCAATATTATGTGGCCTTATATACTTTAAAGTGGGATATCAAAGTCGAGGGTCATGTGGCGATCTTCACATAAATAGGAACTTCCTATGCAGTTTGACAACTTAGTAAGGGGTCTAAAGTGTAACGACCTCAATCTCTATACACAAACCGTTAGCTTACGTACTATCTGCTTTGGGTAGACCTATGCTCACTTACCCCCTCACGGCTTTCTATCGCGTCCCCCCAAGATTTGAACTCAAGATTTTTGTTTAATGAGAGACTTAAGTTGAATTTTGGTACCAATTGGACAACATAAACATTATAATTCAATAATAACATAATCATAAGACATAAGTAGAGAGTTAGGAAAAGAAGCCTTGGGAGTCACGTCAAGGACGCTATCCTAAAGTCGTGTTGCCTCCTCTTCATGTTGGTACTTTTCGCACTACACGGCTACAAAATAAAACCCATGTAGATCACAACCTATTCTTCTTGCACAACCATAAGGAAATAAAGAACGAGTCTCTCATCGAGTAACCAAAACTATAGAAATATAGTATGAAATATAAAGGGAATAAAGTCAAGTTGTATCTTTTTATGATGCATCTAACAATAAAATCACCAAAAAATCGACCCCCACAATAGTGTAAAATTAATTAATTCATAATGTCCATTCAAATATTTAAGTATATGTTATATTATAAATTAAGATTTTAATTACACGAAAACTGAAAATTAAAATGTAATAATTTTGCTCAATAGATACTATGATTCAACTTAAGTCTCTCAATAGGCAGAGGTCGCGCGTTTTTTGTAATGATTCATTTCTCTATACCTAAACCGTTAGCTTAGGTATTGTTTTGGGTAGGCTTATGCTCACTTATTCCCTCACGGTTTCGTATCATGTCCTACAGTATTCGAACTCAAAATCTCTACCTAATAAGATATTTATGTTGAATTCTGGTACCAATTGGTTTTTTTGGCAGATGCAATACCAGGATTCAGCTTAAATCTCTCATTAGACAAAAATATTGAGTTCGAATCCTGGAGGACGCTATAGAAAGCCGTGAGGGATTAAGTGGGCATATGCTCATCCAAAGCGGGCAGTATGTAAGCTATCAATTTGTGTATAGAGACCTAAATCGTTAAAAAAACGTGCATTTTAAGCCGTTATATCATACGTACTGCCCGCTTTGGATGTGCATTTGTCCACTTAATCTCTCACGGATTTCTATCGTGTCCCTATGATTCGAACCCAAGACCTCTGTCTAATGAGAAATTTAAGTTGAATCCTGGTATTGCCTTTGCCATTTTATGAGTCTCTTCCTTTTTGCGTATGACACCGTCACTCTCTGGGCAGCATCCACTAATTCGAAACTTAATTTGAAAGCCATATTTCAACCCTGACGTTTTTGGGAATTAGTACTAGGATTCAACTTAAATCTCTCATTAGACAGATGTCTTGGGTTCAAACATTGGGGGACGCGATAGAAGTCCGCGGGGGTTTAACTCAAAGCGGACAGTATGTATGATATAATGGCTCGGGCATAGAAGTCGGTTCGTTACACAAAGTAATGGAATCTTGGATCACGAGACCTAGTTAACTAGTAGTAGTTTAAGTCAGAAGGGGTATGATAAGTGGGCAGTTATGGGTGAATTGAAAATGCTCTTTGAAGTGCCATACTGTCGTAGACATTATGGAGATATGCAGAGAGGATTCAAGGTTTATTATGTGAAAAGTAAGTCAGAGATTTGTCACTATCTTCTGGAGCAGTGATACTGATCTTCTATATTCAAGAAGAGTTTACAGCTCAAGAGAGAATGAGATACAATATAATTTTCACAAAGAAAATTTGAGAATGAAAGGAGCGGTTGGAGCTAACAGCCAGACGACATTTTAATGAGATCTGCAAGTCTACAATGATATTGCATGGAACTAACAATATTTGCCATATTTAAACTATAGGGCTTTGATGGCCCGTGGATGGCTTATTTTTTCTTAAGATACTGCTTATGGTTAAGCATGTTGAAAGGTTCAAGTACTTTAATGGTTATAATTCTGGATCCAAGTTTTAAGAAGGAAAAGGCAGTGATGTTCTGGAAAGTGTGAGATGATGATGGCTTGTTGATGCTCTAATACTGTATAAAATTCTTTGAACAGATTAGGGTCCAATAGGAGGGGAACAAGGCATGCTAGTTGAAGGGATCATTAGCGATAGCATAAACTTTGCTAGATATCGGGAAAGGGATAGAAAGTTTTGGATGATTATTTAAGATTTACTTTCATAAATAAAGAACCGACTACAGATTAAGTTATGAGTTCTTTAAAAGATGTGAGGAAGGAAATGAAAAGGACAAAGTTACTAGTAGAAGATATTTGTCTTGGGAGAAGACCAAAAGTTAAGAGGTTAGGGATCTTGGTAGACATCTAGGTATCATCTTTAGGGGAAAGAAATAGTCTCACACAGTTGAAATTGCTGTATCTAGATTCTTTCAGTTTTGCTATTTGTTTTTTAAATACTTAAAAATGAAAATTTATTTTATTTAGTACGGAGATCACAACACTCTTGTTTGTCCACTTTCTACATGAACTGCTCTGCGTCCCCATTGAGTTCATTCTTTAAAACCTTTACATAGCACAAATTATAATTTTTACATGCATTATTCATCTGTCGACATTCACAACCTAGCCTTTATTGTAAACTCTCTTGTGCTAATTTGATGAAATATGCTTTTTCTTGTTATTGAATGTAAGGTACTAGGTGTGATTTCAAAAGACTTAACCTAATTTTTGATTTACATTTCAATGCTGCAAGTTATCCTTGTAGCTTTATGGAGATGCTTATCTCAAAGATTTAAAACGTGTTTTGATTTATCTAATTTCTTGCACATTTCTACCATGCAGCATGAGTTGCTCCGTGTATTGTACCCAGTATTTATCCATTGTTTTATGGATCTCGTTGCAAAAGGTCATATTCAGGAAGGTAAGTTTCTTCAACTTGTCACTCGTACGAGTCTTTTGTGATTTTACACCTCTTAACAGCATCTTATCTGTGTTCCTGAATTCAGCTCGAGCTTTTTTCAATGGCTTCAGAGAAGACCATGAGATGATGCATTCACGTGACCTCCAAAAATTAGAGGGCGTTCTTTCACCCTCACATCTGGAGGTCTATCACTTTCCTAGAAGGCTAGAACCATGCTAAAATTGTTAATTTGATGTATTCAGACAAGATTTGTCCTTAAAATATGTTTCGCTTGTAGGAAATGGAATTTGCTCATTCTCTAAGACAGAGCAAAGTGAGCATTAAGATTTGTCAGGTACTTTTCCTATCACTTTTGGGCCATATGCATAGGTATTTATCATTGTTTTCTTTTTGTTTATCACGAGCTACTTGGCTTTTGGTGCAATTATACTAAGATCTTGGATTATCAAAAGAGTTGATTGTGATCTACTTAAGTTGGAAATTGTGCAAGGTAATGCATGCTTGATTAAATATTTTATTACACCAAAGATTAAACGCTTCTTGGGGTCTAAACTAGCCCATATGAACCGAGAGAAAACAATAGGGTGTTCAAGCTTGCTTTCTTAGCAAACTAATCTCAATCGGTTGGAGTTTAGCTTGACTTGCTTGGTGTTTTTCTATAAATTCTCTTATTTGTTAGATTATCGAGCCAGCTTGCTTGGCCATGGAGTTGTTCTCAAACGAGCTTCTAATGAGTTTCTGATACATTACTTTGTTTCTCAGCTCTAAATGCTCTTAAAATTAAATATATCATGTTCGTGAATGGAAAAAAGCAAGAGTTGACATCTGAGGAATCTTCAAAGAACACAGTACAATTCCTATTCTGGTGCTACATTACATGTAATAGATTAGTCTGAAATTTCTATTGTGCAACTGTAAGTTAGTAAACTGCAATTCAGGTTTCAGCTCATTTCATCTTATTGTAGAAAATTACATAAAAACATTTTTCCTTCATTTCATCAAGAAGCTACCAAATCAGGAAGCTGAGATGCCCAAAGAGAGGGGAGGGATGAAAGTGAGCAAGCATATATGCATATTGAAGGCTGAAGAGAAGTAAAAAAGCATATTTGTTTTAATGGAAAAGGTCTTCTGCTAACTGATTGAAAAAGTTTTGTTCTAAACTTCAGTTGGATGAAGAAAAGATGGAAAACAGAGTAAAAAATGGTTCTTGCTGTTCATACTATGAAACTGGATCCTATCTCTGCTGCTGATGAAAATTTATTCATCTAGGGGTTTAAGTAGCATCTGTGTTTGATCTCAATAGGAACAATGTTGGTCTTACAGCCGCATCTAGATTTTAGTATTATAGTTAATAGGTTCTATTCACAAGTTACATTCATTGTTAACTCTACACTTGCTAACATATGTGCACATTGTTTTTGAAGACTTATATTGAATTGCTGAAAATTTCCCGTTGGATACGGGGAAGCAAGCCTTGGCCTCAACATCACTTGTAACGTTGAATGTGGTTAGGCTCACATGACTGGGTACATATTCATTTTTTCCCCTCTTTATGACAGTACTCGTATGATCTTCTGATACAATACTTACACAAGACTCAATCAATTACAATGCTCGGGATCATCAATGAGCGTATTAATTTCCAGGGTACAACTCCTCATTTCTAATTTCAAATTTCCTATGAACGTGCTGTTATTTTATCACTTCCATTGCTTCTTGAATTATCCTCTTTGTTTGAATGGATATGAAGCTGATTATTCAATTGACAGTTTCACCTGGTCAACCAAGCTCAATTTCTGATGATGCTGAAGTTTTCACACTTGTCGGGAGTGGTCATGATGCTGCTAATCTGGTTAATCAGAAAGAAATACATTGGGGGGTTAGTCAACAATGCACAAATGATATTTCTGCATCTACTCTTACATTATTCTAAATCTAATGGAGTTGAAGTTTCTTTCTGGAAAGTTGCTTATTTATAATGCTATACTGCCTCATAGTTTGTTGGAATATCTTGTTGTTTACTATGAAATAATGTTTAGTTTTATTGTTCCTCACCAGTAACATCTAAATGATGACGTGGTGGTTGATATTTCTATTCTAAAAAGAATAGATGAAGCCATATGTGTCTTCCAATAGTCAAATATTGGCACGAAAATTGAGTAATGAGGTCAATTCCACTTGGTTAGAAGAAAGTAATCATTAGATTATGTGGTCAATTCTACAAATGGTATTTCTGCATCTACTCTTACACTATTCTAAATCTAATGGAGTTGAAGTTTCTTTCTGGAAAGTTGCTTATTTATAATGCTATACCGCCTCATAGTTTGTTGGAATATCTTGTTGGTTACTATGAATTAATGTTTAGTTTTATTGTTCCTCACCAGTAACATCTAAATGATGACGTGGTGGTTGATATTTCTATTCTAAAAAGAATAGATGAAGCCATATGTGTCTTCCAATAGTCAAATATTGGCACGAAAATTGAGTAATGAGGTCAATTCCACTCGGTTAGAAGAAAGTAATCATTAGATTATGTGGTCAACACTTGAAGAATTTTGGACAAATTCCACCTCAGGTTGCAGAAGCTATTAGACACACAACGTGAGCAAGCCAGCTATTAATCATGGCTGGAAAGATATATTGGCAATTTGACTTAGATATTTGGTTGTTCATCTTTATTCTTTACTCAGAGCTTTAGGAAGGAGAACTTATATGTTCTGTTGGTCGATAATGATATTTTTGTGGTATGTTAGATCGATTAAGTTCAATTTAAGATGAATTTCAGTAGGTGAATTGTGAATGTTGTACACTGGGCTCTATTGTTCCAACTTGATTTTTATTTTTATCCTCCTCTTGTTTTCTTGTCCTCCGTCTGCCAAAATGATGTATGCTTAAATATTATGGACATAGTGAATATATGAGTTCCTCAGTTAGAGTTATAAAACCATTTAAATTGTTACAGTTGCTTGAAGATTCCTTAGGAGAAAGGTTGGAGAAGGCAGGAGGTCGGATTATGGATTCAGATAAAGCTGATGGAGAAGTGAAAGACGGGGAATTGGAAGAAAATAAGGTACTGAATGTTTTAAATATATGCATCTTTAGCTGCAGATTGTAATCCAAGCTTAAAAGAGTTCTCATACATCCGTCATTCTAGATTCATTGCACCTTTCAAGTTCACTTGCATCTCTTTTTTCACTATTCTTCTTTCATGTTCAGAAAAGATCAGTTGATGGTGGAAAAGGAGGCTCCACGCAGAAAAAGTTGAAAAAGGACAAGGTTGTTGCTGCAACAGGAAAAGCTTCTCGATCAGAGAGCAGCACTGCAACTGGAGCACCACGTGTAAAACCAGAGTTAACCTTGCCAATAATGTATTTTCTGGACTATCCCTGTTTTACTTTTCCTATTTCAAATCCCCGCCTTTCCCCCTCTCCCTCTTGTCTGCTCCCCTTCTTTAAATCATTTTTACTAAAAGGTTCTCTCTTTTTGGTTGGAGAGGGGAGGGAAAGAAAAAAATATTTGAGTTGGGCCTGTTTGCAAAAAACTAAGGTTGTAGGTAGATCATAATTGTGTTGTATATAGTCATATACGTGGTTGCTGTAGGAAGGAAATCCATGTAACTCCAATATCTGCATTTTCATGTATAGATTTGCATCCATCATATACTTATGTGATGCATGCTAATATGTCTCGCCTTTCCCACCTCCCTCAACCAAAATAATTGAAAGGAAAAAAGAAAGAGAAGTCTGATCCTGCACTGAGCTCTTCCAATCATTTAATCAAGCATCAAAGGTAGCTCAGGGAAATGAGGATCCACATTTTTACATCAAACTCGTTATTTCTCATTTCAAGAAGGTTTCACATATATTTTACCACCTTGAATGAGGCTGGATTTGTTATGACACTTCAACTTTATCCGTACTGGTGAATTTTGCTGGATGTCTTTCGATTTGTTGATGGCAGGAGATTGGCTTCAAATAATGCTCATTAATCTTCAAAATATAGCTGCTCGCTAATTTTTATGCTGTGGATATCTCTTTCTCTTTCAGACCTACAGAGGTGGAACATTCTATTCTTGATGACCTGAGGAATCGGGTGCAGTTGAGTAGTATGACATTGCCTTCTATTAGCTTCTACACCTTTATCAATACACATAATGGGTATGCCTTCACTTTGAAATCTATTTTTCTTCTTTTGGTAACTTTAATGTGGTTTGCAGTCACAGCGATCGTTGCAAAATCTTACGAATCTATTAACTAGGTTAAACTGTGCATCGATATCTCATGACGGGTCACTGGTTGCTGGCGGATTTTCAGACTCATCGTTAAAGGTTTCCTAGTTTCTGCGTAATTTTTGAAGTATCTCAAGTAACTTAAGTTTGCCTTGCTCATTCAAAAGCCACAAATTGCAGGTTTGGGACATGGCAAAGCTTGGGCAGCAAACTGGCAATTGTAAGTAGATTTCAATAATTTCCTCAATCATAGTGTCGTAGAATATGCCGTGACTCTTTATTCCGTTTCTTAAATCTTGATTGGATGAAGAATTTTTCATTCATGGTGTTAATGTCAATGTATTAAGGTCTTGTTTAAAATTCTATATGGTCACATCTTTTAATTCTTATTCTTGCTTGTCAAATTTCTATATTTATCCTCGTTCTGAAGTGAATTTGTACATATACTTGTGAAGAAAGAATGAGGTTCTGATTTATTACTATCAGCTTCTTTGCAGGGAGAAAATGAGTTGGCTCCTAATGAGAATATACTTAATGCAAATGCAAAGGGAAGATCTTATACATTATTTCGAGGTCACTCTGGACCTGTTTATTCTGCCACTTTTAGTCCATTTGGAGATTTTCTTCTCTCTTCTTCATCAGATTCAACTAGTATGTTCTCAATTGCTGTTATCTTGCCCTTTGTTTCTATGTCCAGTTTTTATTTATCTAAACAAGCTTCTATTTTCTTTAGCTTGTTTTCCCATCCTGTAAAATATGACTGAAATTTAACTGTTGGCATGCAGTTCGATTATGGAGCACAAAACTGAATGCAAATCTTGTTTGCTACAAGGGTCATAACTATCCTGTGTGGGACGTTCAGGTAGGAAATTGGATATTCACTTTTTAGTAAGCTGTAGACCCCTGTCCTTAAACTAAGGGCTTGTTTGATTGCAATCGTGGAAAATGGGTGGAAAGAAAATGCATTCCATAGAAAAAATTGTCTAGAACTTGTTTTCCATGGAATTATTAATTAAGTCCGTTTGATTGGTATAATTTTCCACCCGAAAAATTTCAAAATTTTGGATCTTTTTGTGTTCGTTTGGCTTCGTTTTACATGGAAATTGTCTATTAAAATGGTAATTTTTTCCACAATTGGTTATAAAATTTGTTTCCGTTGCCAAAAAGTTAAAAAAAAACAAAAAAATAAAATAAATGTATTTCTTAGAAAATCATTTTTTCATCAAAGTTTAGTATTTGTTTAACTTTGTTTTACATGGAAATTGTCCGTTAAAGTGATTTTTTTTTTTTTTTTTTTACAAATGATTTTGAAATTTGTTTCCATTACAAAAAAGAGAAAAAAAAAAAAAAAAAAAAAAAAAGGTAGAATCCCATTTTCCCACCAAAAAGGTGGGAAAAGCAATTCAACCATTACATGGAAAGTGTGCACGTGTGTGGCATTTGTGGAAAGAGAATTCCATTGAAATTTTAGCATATCAAACATGACAAAAGATGGAAAATGAAATTTGAATTCCATTTTCCATGGAAATTTTAGCATATCAAACAGGGCCTAACCTTTTTAATCAAGGAAAAACTAAAAAATCAACAGTTTTGCCTACTATCCTCTCCTCACACTTGTACTAAATTTTTTGTGGAATGGATAAAACAATATTTTTTTCTGCATTTAGTAGTCCAATTCTTTCCAATAAACTACAAATATGTCTTCATTTTCTTCTCTTACGTGATTGAAAAGTTTTGGTTCAGCACTTCTCCATCTAGCTGCCTAACTCTTGTTTTGACATGATGATTCATACTGAATTAAGATTTTACTTCAGTATCACTGAACTAGATATTCGACAGCAATTTTGTTTCCAAATACCCATGTCTATATTAGTATATGAACAAGATTTGAGAATGATCACAAATCTCATTTTTTTTTCATATAAGGTTATTTATAGAGATACATTTTATTATGTATGTATTAAAGAATGAAAATTGGTTGTACAGTAACAACACCTACAATCTTTGACCATATTCATTTTATCCCTGAATTTGGCTGCAGTAAATCATGCAAATTTATTCTATCCCTGAATCTAGTAAGATTTGCTACTCTTAAATTTTCCACATTATATCAATTAATTATGCTGCTAAGTATTGTCCATATTGAAGCAAGTCCTTTTATGATTATGTAAAGATGGAAAAAATTTCAAATATCTGTGATATCAAAAATATTTTTCAGCTAACACTGCTTCCAGTATCTGCAGATTAAATAGAGAACCTTAGAAGCCTGGTACACTTGAGTGATTTTTTTCTGTATTTTGCCCTTCTAACATGCCAGAACATACTCATGATTCTGATGTTATTCTAGTGCAGTTTAGTCCACTAGGTCACTATTTTGCAAGTGCTTCACATGATCGAACGGCAAGGATCTGGTCTATGGACAGAATACAGCCTTTAAGAATAATGGCAGGTCACTTGTCTGATGTAGATGTGAGCACCTCTCTGTCTCTGTGCTTGCATGTAGATATTATTTTGCCAGCATGAGTGTGTGCTAATCTATTTCTATGTTTAAGATGATCAACAAATCCACTCAGTATCGCACCAGTTAGACAGAAGGAGAAAAAGAACAGTGAAAGCCTACTCTCTTCATCCTTTTTCTTGATTGATCTTGTTAGGGACTCCTTTTCAGTTCATTCTATTGACTCACCTCTTTCCTTAAACTCATGATTCAATTTTGGGTTTTGCTCTCTGCTCATTGTTTTCTCTAGTGATGGCTGCGACACTTGCCAATCCCCGAGGGGCTGCAATTGCCATGGTCCACGATCATGTTAGATGTGTGAAAAATCATGTGAATATTTGATAGCGCATTGTGTGTTCATTGATCATTTTAGCATAATTTTGAAGGCCTGGAAAAAAAATGCCTTAGAATACTCAAAAATTGGCATCAAGTCAATTCATTTTTTTAATTTTTTTTATTAACAAATATCTGTTGGAGTCATGATGACATACATTCAGAGATGTTAAGGTGATGTGGAATAGGATTGACTAGTTACATTGTAAAAGTTAATGGAGATATTAGGAGAATCTGGGGTTAGGAAACCACCAAATGAGAAGCCAAGAAGGTAATTCAAAAGTTCTACGTAGAAGAATATGAGAAGTTGTATAGTTATCTTGGAAACAAGGATGGGGAGAAAGTTATTCACAAGATACTCTCGGCAACGGGTAAAGGAAAATTGAGATTCGAATCAAGTCAAGCTTATTAAAGATGAGAACCAAAGAGCTTTGTTTTCTAATGATGAGATAACAGAAAGATCGGAGAATTATTTTAACATTATTTAATAAGAGGCATAGTGTGGATATCTCGAACTCAGCTGTGAATAGGAATGTTAATAATGTATCACGGCCAAAATAAGTGCTGAACTTACCTCATTTTACTGTGTTCTGAGAGAAATTAAATTCGTTCTCTTGATTTGTGTAGGATGTCATGAGCGATTTTTTACATCTTAGTTGGATTGACACAATTTTGTTCATACTAAAGATTTCGATTTTAATATTTCGTTTTCATTTCTTAGTGTGTGCAATGGCATGAGAACTGCAACTACGTTGCAACTGGATCCAGTGACAAAACTGTGCGCTTGTGGGATGTTCAAAGTGGGGAATGTGTTAGAATTTTCATTGGTCATAGAAGTATGATCCTATCCTTGGCAATGTCACCTGATGGTCGTTACATGGCATCTGGTGATGAAGATGGTAAGATCATGATGTGGGATCTTGCAAGCGGACGTTGTGTTTCCCCTTTGGTTGGTCACTCCTCCTGCGTATGGTCTCTTTCTTTCAGGTGCAAAAGTTTTTCTATATCTTAAACATCTCATTTAACTTGGGTTCGGTTACAAATATCAATTGAAAGAGTGATTTTCTCAAGTAAAGGTAGATTTGTTAGTTTGTTGCATGTTTTTCAGTTGTGAAGGTTCACTTCTTGCATCGGGTTCTGCTGATAGCACTGTAAAAATATGGGATGTAACCAAGAGCTCAAAGGTGTCAAAAACTGAGGACAAGTAAGTTTATTTTAACCGTCTTTTATTTTTCTGGTAAGTGATATAAGTAGAAAAAAGGGTAGGTTTTGTAATACAGTGCAGTAGCAATAAATGCAAGAATATCTACTTCCATAAACTCTTTTTTTTTTTTTTTTGTACTTTGCAATAACTTGGGAATCAATCCCATATTTCGCCTGTAAATTCAACGACCAAAGCTTAAGAAAAAGCTAACTCAGTAGCTAACTTTTGTTGCTTTGTTACTAATTACGTGCTGTAATATTTTTTCACCAGCAAAAATGGGAACACGAACAGACTCAGATCCTTGAAGACTTTGCCCACCAAATCGACTCCAGTCTACACTTTGCAGGTATACAGAGGAATGAACACTTTTATCGTTTATATATATATCTGGATCGTCTCAAAACTATTTTTACGGTTCTTTGTAACAGTTCTCTCGAAGGAATCTACTATTCGCGGCTGGGGCTCTCACCAAAGTTGCATAAAAATTTATATTGATGATGTGCTCTCGACTTTGAAGATTAGGTTACATTAGCCAGAGCATAATTTAGAATGCAGTGGCATTCTTGCCTCCTGATGCATTTTATTTTTTTAGTTGCAATTGTTTCTATTTTCTTCTTGATTTTTGTTGAGAAGTTTTGATATGAATATTCTTGTTTTATCTATCTTGGTCTCACTTAAATTTTAATTTAGTGACTTTTGATTAGTTTGTTAACTCTGACCAAAATATTATTATATTGGGAACAATACATAAATAAGGTATTTAAGTATCACCATTTCAAAATTAAGGATAGAGATTTTAAATTTTAAAAATCAGGTTTTCATTAAAATTTATTTATAATTTAATTAATTAATTATATATTTTATAAATAA
>CAIGRP010112533.1:4476-27382 GCA_903798385.1 Fraxinus cuspidata
CCCCCCCCCCCCCCCCCCCCTCTCTCTCTCTTTGTTTTTTAGTATTAGATTGGTGATTTAATATTGGATTTGTCAATTGTGATGAATGATTATTTATGAAAATCGTAATTTGTGATAAATAATAATTTGTGAATTTGTGTTTTATTTAAATTATAATAATGCATTGTGATTTTTGATTTTGAAATTTGAATCATTGTCTTGTTGGTGTTGGAAATTGAAAACTGGTGATAGTTTAAAATTAAGTTTAGTTTATGTTTAATATATTATTTACGTTTAATTTTCATATAGATTATGAAACGATTTTTTCAATTGAAATGAAAATCGCACCTAGTTTTCTTGTGGTGCATCAATGTCATCACTATTCTAATCAAGCACAGTGTTGTTAGCCATTGTGGTCATTGACGGTCGACGGCCACCGTAGCTCACTAACATTCTTGAATCTGCCACTATCACACCTTATAACTAATTCATGAAATCATTTTCAAATTTGTTTTTGGATGGAGAAAGTATGATTGGAATAATTGACAACATAATCGCTTTACTTAAAAGATTTCCTTAATTGTATAAAATTTTGGAATAAATGATTAAATTGTATCCTTATGAATACCTCAAGCAACTAATAAATTGTATGCTTAAGAGCATCCTCTATAATTGTAACTATTGCACGCCATTAGGTTGTCATGGGGATGTACATATCTTACTAAAGCAAACCTATTGTCTCTCATAAAGAGAGACGAATTGTCTATTGCTCTACCTTTCGAACAATTTAACCCGATGTGACCAAGTTATGCATACTTGATTGGGTTGGTATTCCTTTTAATGCCTTTTGTATTACAAACTAAATCAACACATCAAAAACTTGTTCCCACAAGTCAAAAATGATTCTTTTATAAAATTTCTCTACATCACTTGACTAATATTTTCTACGCTCCAACATCTGAGTTACGTGTCTTTGGTACCACTATTGGAAATTACGGTCAATTCATTTAAACAAGATGGAAAATATAAAAAAAGTCAAAGTTTTCATTATATGAAAAATTTGTACAATCATATGAAAATTTTACTCACCAAACCTCCAGGTATCCTAGAGAAAATAATCACTCAAGATGACCACACCCACAAGTTTTTACTCTATGGTTATTTTAAAAAGTTAAAAATTATAGGTGTGGTAAACCTTAAGTGATTATTTTTATTTTATTATTTTGATATTATAGGTATCATTGTAGAGGAAGAGGTCCTACTAGCTAGGAGAATGTGAAGCAAGCAAACATTATGTACTATTCGAGGCATCAATGTTAGATTGTATTGTTAGGTTTTAAGTTGTATAGACAATTTTTTAGACAAAAGAATTATTATAAAAGAGTTACAAAAGTCAAGGAGTCTATTGAGGTGTTGTATATATGAACTAGAAGTCTTTAGATTCGAGTATGGAACATGGAGAAAAGAGTTGCGGAAATTATGCTAGCGTGTCGCCAATTGATGTTCGAGCATCCAAAATAGAATCATTGTTGCCCACCTATCACTAATCGGCGCTCGAGTGACGGTGTTTCTCGACAAACCCTAGTTTGCGATTTTAAAGAGTTCTATCTATTCTATATTATTCAAATACCTCTTATTATAAATACCCAATGTCCATTACGTTTTTATGTGTGGTTAATCATTATTTTCTACCTTCATAACATCCTTTGAAAATCAACCAACAATTCTACATCTTGAGATCAATCAAACACATGTTGGAAAGAATATAAAAATCATACAATTTAAAACACCCACTTCCTAAATACAATCAGAAATGTACTTTCTTAATAGCTTTCAAAGATTGCTGAAAATTGAGAGATGTTGGACTAGAAGCACATGACGAGTACAAAAACAAGGTGTTCTTGGTGAAGCACATGACGAGTACAAGAACAGAAGATAGACAATTCAAGAAGATCGAGAATAGGTGTAAGTGAAGCACATTTCAGAAGGTTTTTGGAGATTGCGGGAATTAGACTCGCTAGGCTAGATCATACTGTACGTTCTTATTGTCTATAATGGAGGTTATTGGCTTGGTCTAGGAGTTTTTAAACATGTAAATGATTTTCTCCATCAACAAATCTTGTGTTATTTACTGTTTTCTTTATTATTGTGGCAATTCAACAAATGATTGACTTGACTTGGTTGACTAAACATTTATAACAATTAAAAAGTGAATTGTTATTTTTAATTGATATTTTTAATTCTATGTTATTCACCCCCTCTAGGTGATTTTAGGGTCAAACTCGTAAATTTCAAGTGGTATCAGAGTCCAAATTTGATTCCTAACCATAATTTTCTAGATGTGTAGTTCATTTTCTGTCACGCCACATTTTGATGACGGTAACTGCGCCTATTGGAAAGTTAGAATGAGAGTCTTCTCGAAATCGATGGATGCTAGTATTTGGTTGAGCATAGTAAATGGTTGGACTGTCTCTTCGAGCACTGTTAATGATGTTGTCACCCCTACTCCTATAGCTAATTAGTTGAAGATTACTTTAGATGAGTCTAATTGGAATAGTAAGGCTTTCAATGCTTTATTTATAGCTCTGTCAGCAGAAGAATTAGGCGTGTGTCCATGTGTGAGGTTGCAAAATAGGTTTGAGATATTTTACAGACCACATGTGAGAGAATTCAGGCTGTTAAGAATTTTAAGTTACAAATGTTGACCAATATATTTGAAGAAATTAAGATGAAGGATGATGAGACCTTCGATAACTTCTATGTGAGATTGAATGATATCGTTAATTCTAACTTCAACCTAAGTGAGAGAATTTCTAAGCTTAAGATTGTTAAAAAGATCCTTATATTCTTACTCGAGAGATTTATGCCTAAAATTATGGTTATCGAAGAGAACAAGGATTTAGATACAGTTAAGATTGAAGAACTAGTTGGATATCTCTAAACTTATGAACTCACCATATCTCAACCTAAGAAGAACAAGTCTATAACCCTGAATATTGTTAGGGAAGAAGAGTATAACTCTACCGATACAATATAATTAATGATGATGAGATAGCTTATTTCACAGCCTCAAGAGAGATATATAAGTGCTCTAAGTGATTCTAGAAAGAGAACTCAATCTGTGAGATGTTATAAGTGTCAAGGTTTTGGTCACTATAAAAGTGAATGTCATAACGCACCAACGTAAATCTATGAATGCAACTCTTACAGATGATGAGTCTAGCTCGAATAATCATAGTGAGAGGTTCACTCATGATGAGAGTGAGATGTTTATGGCCTTTACTGCTATGATTAGGAGTGAACCTGATATGGATAGTGAGAATGTTGATGAAGTAGATAGTGGTGAGCATTTTGATGAAGATTCTGAAGATAATGAAGAGATTTGTGAGTCTTATCAACAATTATTTGAGGAGAGTTTTAAGATTAAAATGTGAATAAAGCTGTACTTATAAGGTTAATGCACTTGAGCTAGAAAGAGAGACACTTATGTATGACTTTCAGGAGTCAACCAAAAGCCTTAGTGAGTTAAGATTAGTCAATGAGAACTTAGATACCAAAGTTAAAACCCTGACAAATGACCTTGAGAAATCCTATGCTCAACTTCATCACTTCTTAAATGGATCTCAGAAACACGACATTCTTTTGGGGTTGAACAAGGCTGCTGGGAACATAGAAGGTCTAGGATATAAGTAGACTAATGATAATAAGGCTAGTACTTCCAAAATCCTTTTTTTTTTGTCCCTGCCATCAATCAGCCTATACATGTTCCTAATCCTGAACTCAAAAACAATGGTATCGTATGATAGATGCTTACTAAACAATATAGGACTTACCAACTTAGGAATGGATATCAACGACCACATAACTTTGGACCTATGATTATCCCTACTTGTTTCAATTGTGTTGAGTTGTGACATACAATGCCTAGGTGTTATAAATTTATGAATAGAAATAGAAATCAGCATTTCACTAGAGATAAAAATCAAGATTTTGATGGCTAGATTGACTTCCTCACTAATCAAGTGAGTCATTTGACCAAGTTAATGGCACAGTTGACTTGACATAAGTCTTCCACTATACAAATTTGGGTTAAAAAGAGTGATCTGAAAATTTTAAAATTGATCACATTGCTCTTAAAGGTAAGAGCGTTTGTATACCTAATTGATTATGTGTTTTTGATGCATGCTTATACTTATTAATTGTGATCCATTCATTATTGCATGTATCTTATTTTTGTTTTGCTTCTTAGGTAGTACTAAAAAAAATTAAAAATGAAAAATGAATTTTTTTATACTACAACATGATAAATGATTTACTTGAACATGTGTGTTGTGACCAAGTATGAGTTTAATTGATGTATTGTAATATATTTTCCATTACTTGTTTAGGTTTATATGTAGAATACTTAGTATAAATTTCTGCATGTACCATCTGCACTGCACACACTATGCTCTTGTGAGTGAGTCTTAACCGTGTGTGTAAGATTCTGGATGACCGTCATCTATTGATAAGGTGACTTTGAATATAGATTAACCTTAATTTAGTAAACATAAGCTCTGGTATAGCCCCTTATAAGAAAAGAAATATTTCATCGCATACTCTTTTTCGAAAGCTATTTGACTCGAACAATTAAGTTCGAGGGGTTCTTCATAACTTAATACCCTATGGTCAACTGATTTGGAGTCATTGGTCAAAAAATTGTTATATAGTTATCTTAGTCGCTTAATGGAGAAGAGTTTACAAATAAGATGTTAAAAAAAATTGAAAAGAAAAATAGAAATTATGCGAAAATATATATATGATCAAAGTCAGGGGGAGAAAATAATAATATACATGAAAAATGAGCTTCATTTATAGGTCCTAATATATATTCTTGGTTTGACTTTCATTATTACGAGGAATAAACTTATTTGACAGTGATATTTAGTATTCTATTTCTCACAAATTTAAGGTTTGAAGTCATGCTCACAATGAAGTAGTGGAACTTTACATACATGAGTCACTTATACAATTTACTTCATTTAAACTTGAACTGAGTATGTGGAAAAGTTTACAGGTCATTGATTATGATGTGCATGCTATCAATTACATCTTTGAGTTATTGTACATTGTTGATATAGTTTCATTCGTTATTTGTGACAAAAATGAGGAGAAATGGTTTACATTTTAATTTAATTTAACTACAAGTTTACAGTAAGGAGAGATGATAGTATTTCATAATAGAAGTTTTGCTTTATTGAATGTTTAACTTTTTTGAGTTTTGATATTTTGTGATATTAATGTTTCAGTTGATGTTGATAAGTGTATTTTGTACACTTATTCAGACCATCAAATTAGAGTATTTCTTAGTGATTTGATTGAGTTATAACTTAATTATGTATTAATTGTTTTTTTTAGGTAAAACTCAGTTCAAATTGATGGAATTGGAAGAATATAACGAAAAGGGGAAAAAATCGAAAGAAATTCAAAGTTTGGGGATCAAAGTGTAAACACTTAATAGTTGATTCAAACCACAAAATGATAATTGAAGATCATATAATATCAATTGGATGCAATTGGAGGTCAAATGAGTGAAATATAATTGAAGTTATGCTCCGATTTTTAGTCTCAACTTGAGACCTATTTTTGGATATTAAGGGGATGTTCTCTTTATATTTTAGTTTTGAGTAAATGTTTTGAAATTGCTGAAAATACGTTTTTTTTTTTTGTCATTCTGAAAAGATGTTTCTCAAAACATAAAGATGAAAAATGCGTTTACTTTAAAATTTTGAGAATATTTTTTTGAGAATATTTTATTCAAGAAATATGATTATTCAATAAATTTTAATAGTTTAATATTAATATACAAGTCCTTATTTTTGTCCTTGTATGTAACTTGTGACATGAATGAACTAGCATCAAGTCACAACCAAACCTAAAATAGAAGCTGGAGCAGAGCCTATACACCATACTACATGCCCCGAAGCCATAATCAGTAAATCCAAACGGCTAACAATTTTTAACTCATCAAAGCTAAAATATCAAAGGTCAGCTATCAAATACCCAACAGATATCCCAAATTTTTTTTCCGGTTAGTCTCGTACAGATAAATGCCAAAATAGGCCAAGATCAATACTAACAAGACAAAACAGGCAAGAGTAAAACATGTAGTATCCAATTTTTTTCAATAAGAAGTCAGAATAAACATAGCCGTGCATGCAAGAGATCATAACATAAATCATATGAAACTGAATGTTTCACTTCCAATCCGTGAATGTGATTTAAGAATTCAATACTTGGTACTGAAAAACTCCAAAATATTGCTTCGAATGGAAACAGGCAACAAAAAATAACTAGAGAAAATGACAAACAATATAAGAAACATGGCTGCAAAGAGAATTCTGTATTCAGGTTCCAAACATGGAAAGCGTGATATCCTAGAAACTCATTTCTTCTTGCCAGCCTTAGCAGCATCTCCAACTTTAGTCTGTACACATCAATTAAAGAAATTAGTTGCAGGGTTGACATGTCCTTCGATGTATTTAATAAAAATAATCGTTTTTTTTTCTCCAGGGGAAGGGAGAGTCAGGAAAAGGGCGTCTATAGCAAGTACATACTAAAGAGATTAATTAAGTTGGTGTTGAGTACTTGTCAATAATTATTTCCATCTATACCGATTATTGCAGAATCTTTTTGGATACCATAGCCAGAAACTCACTTGCCAAAAAAGGAAATTACCTTCTTCACACCGCAGATCTTCTTTGTTCTGTTCTTTCTCTCCTTCAGTTGCTTTCTGGACTTCTCGACCTTGGTATCAAGACCGTTCTACAGAAAAATCACAAATGTCCAAAAAGAAACATAAAAATCTTTTAAAAATAGTCATGAATTAAAAGCAACAAACCTATCAATTAACAAAACAACCATTCAAGTAAATTGTCTGGGTTGAAGACATGCACAATTAGCCTCCAATGTAAAATAAAAAACAACAAAGAAATGGTTCCACATTTATAAAGAGGTCCTTTTTACAAGTTCAATAAAAATTGTCTTGGATGCAAGAGGCTTCAATTGTCACATACAACTCCTAACCGCTCACCAACTTTATTTAGATTTTCAGTGCAAGGGTAGAGCATGCAGTAAAAAAAGTAGTAACCATAGTCCATATACATCTAAACACACTTATTGGTGAAGTACAAGAAGCCTGTGGTATGTTATATTCACCATCCGAAAGATGTTGAACCGACAATTCTAATGAATTTATTACTTGCTTAAATGTCCATTTATATAAACATGGAAAGTTCAATGAAGTTCAGGAATTACCCTGATGAGCCTGTATTTCGGATCATATTTCTTTGCTTTATCAATAGAATCATAGATCAAGCCAAAACTAGTGGATTTTCCTTCGCCAAAGTGGGTCCTAAACTTGAACACAAATATGGCATTTGGATCTTTCACTTCATACATCCTAGCCAATTTCTCCTTCAACTCAACCTACAATGATGGCCACATCAGGTAAAACTAAAATAAATTACAAATGTTTACCCAAAGCCAAATTAAAATTGCCAACATAAATGTGAGTAAAAAATTAAACTTAAAACAAAAAATCGAGCAGAAAACTTGCTTTTGGCAATCAGAAACTTATTGCTAATAATCATCAACCAAGAATAACAACAAATCTACTTATTCATTTATTCATTTTTTGACTGAAAAAATGGATGAGGTTTTGCCTGATATAATTGTCTATGATAATGGATGAGGTTTTGCCTGATATAATGGACGAGATTTTGCCGGATGAAATTGAGGCTGACCCATGGTAGAACTAGATGCACCTGGTTGAGAAATGTTGTGGTGGTGCTACACGATCGAGAGAGTGGCTGGATGTGGAAGTAACTGGGGAAAAATTGTGACCGTGCTCGCGGTTTTAGATGGAAATTGGAGTTGTTTCTGGCTGTTGGTGGGCAGGCGATAGTCCGAGGTTGTAGAGGGAGGTGGGGTATGCCGGTGGTATGGGGTCTGACAGCTTAGGTGGCAGGTGGTAGAAGTTATTGATGGAAGGAGGCGGCGGATCGGAAGCTCAAGAAATAGGAGAATTTTGGGGGAAATGGAATAGAAAGCTATTTTTCGAATTTTCATTTGTTAACTTGTTTTGTGAAGAAAACCCTCGAAACGTCTTTTTAGACGTTTTGAGTTTTGAGTACAATTTTTTTTTTCCTTTTTTTTTGTTTTCAAAAATTTATTTTTGAAAATGGGAAAAATAATGCATTGTCACTGTTTTGAAAAATCGAAAACAGAAAACAGTCCGAAAACAACAAAGAGAACGCCCCCTAAGCATTCGAATTAGAAAAATTGTAATTCTAGAATAATTGTTACCATTTGAATTATCTTTCTAGTGTATTTTAAATCACTTCAATAGGATATCGGGAGAGAACGCTATGATCGAAATACTGAAAGTTGCTTAGGGACAATACCGCGCTAACTGGTGCGCGAACTAGGCATTGTTTTTCGAACCCGAGAGCCATTTGGCTATATGGTGCACGCGCGGTAGTTATGCCGGTGCGTGAGCGTGGGTCATTTCTACAGATAAATCAACAGTTTCCTTTCGTGATTTAAATTCTTTTGGAACCCAAATTGGACACGATTTTGACTTATTTTCCTACTCTTATAAATACAAAACGAGGGTCACACATTGAAAAAACACCTCTTGTCTCTTCATACACAATAGAATCGTTAATTCATCAAGAACAAAGGCCAATTGTTATATTTTGAGAGAGGAGATCAAGCACTAGCAAGGAATTGAAGGTCAATTATATCAAGATTTTGAAGAATTTAACAATATGCTTGAAGATCAACATCTCTTGAACTATATCATGATCCGAGTGATATTTTTCTATTATTATTCTTGTAATTTATATATTAATATGCTATGCTAAATCTCTTTTTGTATTGGATGAAGATAAACCCTAATTGTTATTTATTTTTAATTCAAGACTAGTAATTTAATATAATTCTTGTGTTTTTTGATTAATTTTGCATAACCATTGCATTATTTAATTGATTGGCAAATAATTAGATAATTAGTTGCTTGTTGTAGTGTTGTGAAACTCATAATAAGTTTAGAACAAAACAAAATTAATATATATGCAATAAATGTTAAAAATAACATTTATCGCATTTGCAATCATATAGATTATCTGAACTTTAATACATTCTAATCATTTAAATTTGGACTAGGAATATATTCGGTCGTGATTATGATATATTTAATTTATCTTGAAAAAGAAAATTATATATAATAGCTTAATCAATTGTCAAGAACGCATGAACGGAAGTAGATTATAAATCAAGAATTGAAATAGTTAGCAATAGACGGATTCAAGATCCAATACAATCATCCATAATTTGATACATAACCCTAATTTTATGGCTTTGTTAGATTAATTTAGAATAACCAAAAAATCAAACTCTCTTTTGTTTACATAATTTGATTTCCATACATAACTAGTAAACTTGAATTGAATTTTTTCCTTGTGGAACGATACTCTTAACTTATCAATTCTATTACTTATAAACGATCACATACACTTGCGGGTTTTGCACGAACAAGTGTTTTGGTTAATATTAGTATTACTTCTCAATCTAGCTAGCATATTTATGATAGTGTGTTTCAATGGTTGTATTTTCTATTTTTCGTGCTTTAAACATGGTATTTGAGTTGTTGATTTCAGGAAATAGGTTTAATAAGGTATGGAAGAGACATACATTCACTCTGAGTTTGAATTGAGTAAATTAGTTCTGTTTTTACTTCCTCGACTTGTATTATATGGTTTTGTCACAAAATGCCAAATGTGGAGTGTGTTAGGTTTTAAGTCGTACTGAAATTTTTTTAGACAGATGATTATTATAAAAGAGTTGTAGAAGTTAATAAGTTTTTTGGGGATGTTATATAGATGAACTAGGAATCTTTGAGTTCGAGCATAAAACATGGAGAAAGAGTCGTGAAATTATGCTAGCCTACCGTCAAACTGATGCTCGAGTGTCCAAAACAGAATCATTGTCACATGTCTATCGCTCGAGCGACTATGTTTTTCGAATAACCCTAATTCTTGATTTTCAAGAATTCTATATATTCATACTACCCAAATATCTTCTATTATAAATACCCAATGCCCATTACATTTTTGTGTGTAGTTGATCATTATTTTCTACTTTCATAACATCCTTTGGAGATCAACCAACAATTCTACATCTTGAGATACAATCAACCTTAAGTAGGGAAAAACATTAAAATCATATAATCCAGAACACACTTCCTAAATATAATCAAGAAGATGCTTTCTCAATGGTTTTCAAAGATTGTTGAAAATTGAGGGAGGTTGGACCAGAAGGACAGAAGAGTACAAGAACAAGGTATTCTTGGTGATCCACATGAGATAGACAATTTCAAAAGTTCGGAAGTAGGTGTGAGTGAAGAACGTTCTAACGGTTCTTGGAGATTGCAATAATTAGAACAGCGAGTCCAGTGTGTTCTCTACGCTGTATCATACTATAAGTTCTTATTGTCTATAGTGGATGTTACTGGTTTGGTTCCGAAATTTTTAATCTTGTAAAGGATTTTCTCCGTCAACAAATTTTGTATTATATACTGCTTTATTTATTAATGTGGGAATTCAATATATGATTAACTTGATTTGATTGATTAAATTTAAAACAATTAAAAAGTGAATTGTTACTTTTAATTGGTAATTTTAATTCTACGTTATTCACCTATTCATCCACTTCTAGATGATTTTAAGGCCGAACTCGTAACTTTCATGCATAAAGACAGTTTTGTTTCATTATTCAAGTATATTAGTTATTTTCTAACATGCCACAGTTTTCTATCCTTCATTCAACAAACTATGGCATGAATATAAATGTAAGTTGTATTAGTACTTTGAATGAGTAGACACTAATTGAGACGTATAACTTGGGAAAATGCTATGGGTACATAATTGTACCCATAAGGGTGTCCGTATGTATCTATAGCACATCCGTATAACTTGCTAGAGGAAGATCAAATTGGTGAGCTGATCAAAATAATTGGGTGATCATTTCAGAAGTGATGTAGCAAATATTACTTTTGCTATGTAGTTTACGATGAATATATATTTGTTAAAATATTCAGTTATATGACTTTGAACGGGTGGAGAAAACAAATTTATAAAATTGTAAATACGAATAAAAGGTGATTGGAACATTTTAATTAATGTCGTTCGCAGTTATGTTTTCAAGGTGCAAAAACCATCAAAGCTTCCTTCTTTGTACAAAATCAAAATGGTGTGGGGTTTATTGAGAAATCAGAGGTGATTAATATATATTGGTATTTTTAGTTTTAACTTTATTTTATATAGTTTTTTCCCCCTTGAATAATGGATCTATTGCAATTTTTTTTCTTTTAATTGAAACTACCACAAAAACAAAAATAAAAAAACAGAATTACAAACTTAAAAAGGGGCATACAACCCTCCAATCAACGAAAAATAACATGATAATTTAACAAGCTGAAAGGATCAAAAGGTAAAGAGAACAAAAATTATATAACATGTGATCTCATCAAAGTTGTTATCGTACTTCGTTTTTAATATTTGGGTAGGCTCGTTGTCAACCCCAAGCACTGATTGCCCGTAACCTAACTTTGTCATGTATAAAGCTTCATATTTCTCTGTTAACATAATCTTGTTTTACTGGAGGTATTAAAATAGAATTTTTTGTTTAGTCGTACAAATCTTTCATTTTTATTAAAGATTGTATTAAATTTGTTATATGACCGATAAATATAGAAGATGTTGCCGAAATGTCATCAGTCTAATTTTGCTTTTTTTTTTTCGTGGCAGAGCCTCTAAATTTATTTCTTGCTGGAAAATAACAAAATTACTTAATTGTCACCATTTGTGCAAAAAAAAAAAAAAAAGATCTCAACTGAAAAGCACAATCGTGTGAAGAAGAAAATATTGTATCAAAGATCAAATTCTTGCTTGGCGTGTGCACATTCAAAGGTAATATGCCTACATGAACGATGTTTATTTTATTGATTTATAGCAACTTTTGTTATTTATATAGGAATATTCGATCACAATAAAGTAGCAAGGCAAAACGAAGTTTTCTTTGATGAAAATGAGATTAGGCTCTCTTTGGTTCAGTTAAAAAAAATTGATTATAATATAAGTCAAAAGTCAACAATTAATTTTAATTACACAATTTCATTTCTCAAAAGACTTATTTGTACACGCAACAAATAGGTCAATTCGACAACTTTTTTCTTTCTTTCAATCTCTTATGGAATCATATTCTCATCGGTGCTTACGGGTCAAGGGAATGGCCTTCGACCACAGTTTCATCAACTTTTCTTAAAATCTACTAAAAATCTAAATTTTATTTGAACCAAACAAGGACTAGATAAATGAAGCAATCTAGTGGCAATGAGACCATTTTTAGTCCATTGAACCACGTTGTGAGAGAGTAATCTGTTTGATATGGTTTGTCAACTCTTGGGACATTTGCTTGGGCAATACAGACAGACAGGGAAATGAATACAAGAACAATAATCTTAAAACATGCATTTTTATATTACTTGTTCGACATCATGGACGCTTGGATTCGCATGTTATGACTTGGATCTGTAGATCTTGTTCCTTTGTCTCCAAAGTTTCCTCAGACTGCACCAGTTTTATCTCTTGCTTTTTCATTTCTTTGTTCTTACCCCACAGCAGCAAGTATAATCCAGCCATAACAGCGATTGATCCTATTAAACTGCTCAGAAATTAATGGAACTAATCAATGAAACTGATGAACATAGATGAGTCAATAAGTCGTACTTGGAGTGTTTACCTTCCGAGATGAAGTTGTTCGTGTAGGATTGGAACGTCGAACATGGCCGCTATAATCTGAACAAGAGGGCTGAATGCTGCAGTAAAGACTGGTCCCCTTTTCTTTACGCACCACGACATTCCCACATAGCATAATCCTGATCCTACCATTCCCTGCATTAGTTACATGTATAACTTTGCATTAAAGAATGTTGAAATACGGGTCATGAGTCGCACATGTGAGGTGACCGGATTCGCAAGACAATAAATTGGGTTGGGGGGAAATTCAAACCTACAACTCCTTGTAACCTTCATTAACTTCCATGTAACCTCTATTTATTATTCAAGAAAAAGAGAGGAAAAAGATGGCAAGAAAGAACAAATTCAGATGTGAAAATATACCAAAATTGGAAAGTCCATGAAATCACTATTTTGGCATGAAATTCACAAAATAAAGCATTTAGATTGTAGATAATAATTCTCTTCCATTGTGATCGGGATTGAGACCATTGAAGTAAAGAAATCCAGATTTGGAGTTTTTTGGAAAGTAAGGTGATTTAAAGATTTTGGAATTCATCATTTTAAGTGAAGATTCTTGACCCATAATTTATGATTATGAATGCTGCGAATTCTTATAAAGAATAATCTTGTTAACTTTAACTAGAAATTATGTTAACTTACAGCATAAATGACAGTGTAGATATCTGTTTTTCTGTTCAAAATCCAGATGGAGTGGTTCTTGTTAATGGACAAACTCAAGATGGCAGACTGTATGGCACTAAAGAAGGTCATGATAGCAGTACTGGAGTATTGGCATGGGTATCTATTCCCAATATTTGATTGTAGAAGGAACCATGAGGACCACAAAAATGTTCCTGCAAACATGGCCACAGAGCCAATTGTCCATCTTCCTCTTCTTTTAGATGAGCTCAGCTCAATAGATTTAGTAACACGTTGGGAGCCCGAAAAATGAACTAAAGGCATTCCTCTGTAGACGGTCAATAAGATGGCACCTCCTAGGCACACTAGTGTACCGATTACTTTTGCTCTTCCGCTACTGTACTTTGTGTTAATAGTCTCCAAACTATGTAACAACCCAAGATCAATGAATTTACGTACAAATAAAAACAGAAAATTTCTGGTGCAAAACTGTTTACGTACCCAAAAGGTAAAGCCATTAAAAATGTGACAACCGGAACCATATTCATAAAGGCACATGAGAAAGTTGCAGATGTGTATTCTATACCAACAAGGAACAAGTACTGAGTTAGAGATGCCCTACAAGATCAGGCAAAAGGTATCAGAGATATATTTTAAAAAGGAGAATTGGAAACGTATAAATTCATTTAATGCAACTAACCCGACAATGGCACTCAAGAAAAGGCGACATAAGATGCTTAATGTCAGTTTAGATCTGCTCTTCCTACAAGGAAACTTCATTCAGATTATGTAATACTTGAATAGCCTCAGGTTCGCTTGTTTTTACCCCATAAATTCTGAATTATAAGTAAAGCAGAGAGGCACTACCTTTCCAAAAAGAATGCCAACGGAGACAAAAAGACTGCAGAAATTGACTGCCGGTATGTGATGAAGACCAAATAATCCATTCCATCAGTGACAATTCTCTTGAGAAGTATATTACTGACAGCAAAGGCCAGATCAATAACTATCATTGTGATAACCGGGTACCAGTCTATGCATTTATTCATCTTGACCGATCGCACACTCTGTATTCAACTTGTTGAATAGAGCTGTGAGAAGTTCACTCTATGTAGAGTTTGTTTTTCCATATACGAGTGGGCACAAAGCGATAGCCAATTCTTCCTCTTAACTTTCATTGGTTTAAGCTACCAGACATGACAGCAGTTTAATACATATTCTCTTGTTGACTCTTTACTGGTACTTTCCCAAGAAGTTTAGAATATAATTGTGCGAGAATCATCTGCAGGTTCGAATAGAAAAGTGTCATAGCAATGTAATAGCATTGGTCAGTCTTCATTTCGACCACTGAATTATGATTCCCATTCCCCTAACCAGCCGAAATAAAAAAATTAAAACATGTGACGTATTTTCTACTTGATAACGTTATATATATGTATCCATGATCAGCATCTTGTGAGTGGGATGGAGGCTAGATGGTTGGTCTCTCTCTCTGTGCAGCATCTAATACTCCTTTGGATTAACTGATTAGCCAGGCAGCATCTTAAGCATTGAAAACAAAGAATAACATGTCAAGTCTCTTCAAAATTGGACCCTCAAACATCGGTCCAAGCTTGAAATTCTCTTCAGACGCAGACGAAACAAGTGCGCTATCTTGAAGCGCTCCATTGCTAGCATTCATTGAAGATATTCAGTTCCAACTTCTGATTATCAGGAAGGAAAATTAATTGATTAGTTAATTTAAATGGTGCTGTCATTTTATATCAGCTTTTAGCTAAAGCGCTCTAGAAATTTTCAGTTGTCAACTTGCACAGGCCATAGCACCAAAATTCCAATCAGGATTAAAGAGCAACTTGGTAATATCTTAGACCTTTCATTATCAAGAACTTTTTTCATGATCTTTCTACTAACTAGTTGCCTTTATGATCTAATAAAATTCCACTCAACTTATTGGGCATAATCACAGTATTAACTTGTCAATCAGTACACTTAAGAGAACATAGAACAAAGAGGGAGGAGAAGGAGAGGGAATAAATTACGTCAATTAGTTCTTAATATGAAAGGGAGAATTAACAATTTCTGGAAGATTACAAAATTAAATTTACAAGGATTTTTGGTATCTGAATTCACTACAAGATTTATGAAATTTATCATAAAAAGTCATTTGTTTCGTCGAAAGGGTGAAGTCACGAGAGTTTTCGATACTAAAATTTTCGTTGTTAGAAGTAAATTTCTTGCAGTGATTATGGACACAATATATTTATAGGTGCTAAATTCTGACGTACAGTGTCATTGTAAAAAATTCATGCCCTCTTTTCCTCCATATCATTATTTCCTCCAACACAACAAAATTTCTCGTGTCATTTTTATGATACATTAATTGGGACTTCCATGTTGAACATTGTTGAGAACCAAGCCAAATAATAAAGACAAGAAAATAAGAGTAAAATGAAAAATAATAAATCACACAGGAACACAAGATTTATGTGGAAGAGGAGAATTTCAATATACCAAGAAACTAAAATTGTTATACAAGATTTAATACTTTTAATCTAAATCTAAATAATCCTCTCAAGTTTCTAATGTATATATCAATGATCTTATTGTTAGCTGAGTCTATGAAGAGCCTACACATCGTGAAGTATATATAGGAGCTCAATCTTGAAGTTATGAATTAAAGTAGAGCACAAAAAAGCGGAAGAAACCATGGAAACCTTTCCAACCCCATCAGGTGGCGCTGGCTGCTATTCCCAACAAATCAAGAAGGAAACCTTTCTAACCTAGTGCTTCCAGAATACTTTTTCATCCAATTTAATGTCATTCCCCCAATTAAACTCTCAATCCTTAATGAAATTTGATCCCTTATTAATCCGAACTTCCAAATCAAAATTATCTAGATTTGATTCATAAATCAAACTTTCAAATCACATGGAATTTGAATCACAACCTAACAAACTCCACATTGACACAAATTTCATAGCAAGGAATTAACTCTTCACTCTTTAAGTCATTTTTCCACATTTTTCACCATGCCCCTACCTGACATACTCAGCAACTTTGAACAAAATTCAAGTACTGCTTAACAGCAGAACTACCTTGAATGCCAAAACTGCTTGAATCATTCGGTTTACTACCAGCTCTAGCCGAGTCACCAAACCTGTTTGAATCACCACGAGTAACGTGATCAACAATATCATAACTAACTCCACTTGAGCTACTGGTAGGTTCTCCAATATCACTACTTGAATCATCACGAGCAACTCGATCACAACCAACTCTACCTGAGTTCTCGCTTATCAAACCATAAGCTGCAGCATCTTCCATAGTGACAGTTGAACATTCCAAAACATATAATCGGGACTTTCTCCGTCCATTTTACACAACCTTGACACCATTGCTAACTTTCAGAACTCTACCTCCACCTCCACTGGTATAACAATACTCTTTTGAATCAAGAGTACTTAAAGGAAATAATATTTTCATTTAAACCTGGAATATGTCTCATTAAACCAGGTGTCATAACAGTCTCATCAAACGTCTTGATTTTGACCTTACCAATGACAGCTATTTTATAAGTCTCATTATTTCTCATCACTACAGAATCCCTTGTAACTGTTTCATATGAAAAAAACCAATCGTGATTAGAACAAATATGAAAAGTGCGAGTCGTATCAAGAATCCAATCATCGTATGGTTTAGAGTCAGTGTAAAAAATCACCAAAAGATCTCCATCGTGCAATCTTCTCTGCAAGAGCATCACCAAAATTTCCTTATTGTCCCTTTTGATCTGTAGTAGTAAACTTATTCCTATCTCGCCACTCATAGCAATCCTTCTTTATGTGCCACTTGTTGTTGCAATACCGACAGACTTTATCACTGCTGTTATCCTCGACTATCCTTCTTCTATGACCATATGTCATCCTCTCATGAAGAACAAGACTTTCTATCTGGACTTCAGATTAGACGACTAGATACTTCATATTCTCCTTAAAATAAATCGCATCATATACCTCGTCAATAGTAAAAGTATCCTGATTATAGAGAATAATATCTCTAAAAGTCACTTATGAAGACTGCAATGAATATAACAATATCAATCATAAATCCTCTTCATCGTACTTGACCTCCATGGTCTCCAAATAGGTGACGATTTCCTTGAACACCTATAGATGATCTTCCAAAGATCCACCTTTTGTTAAGCAATAAAAATACAAGACCTGCTTCAAGTGTAACTTATTGGTCAAGCTCTTTCTCATACAAAATTACTCCAATTTCAACAACAATCTAGCAGCACTTTTCTCCTTTACCACGTTTTGAAGAATTTGATTAAAAAGATGAAGATGCATCTCTTATAGGGATTTTCGATCCTTGCATTGCTTCTCCACCATAGTCATTGTTGCGGCTGTAACACCCCAAATTTTTGGAACTCGATGCACTAAAAAAACTTAGTTTGAGTTCAATAATGTTAACAAAAATAAATTGTAAATAAGAAAAAAATTGGAGTTTGGAATATTAAAAAAATAATGGGAGATTTTAACATTTGACCATATATATTTAGACAATTATGGTATAGTTTGATTTTGGAAAACATTTGGAGAAAATTCAACAAATAGCATGAAGAAAAATATGTTTGGCCTATCAAACACCAACTAAAATTTATGAAATTTCGATAGAGATTATAATATTCATATATGTGCAACATAAAAAATTGGAGCCTCGGCGATGAAGTTTGAAGCATGAATTTTTGTTTTCAACTATGCTGAACAGAATTTCCAAAATTGACCCAACGCAATCTACTAAAATGGATATAACTTTTTCTCTAGATAAAATTTTAAGGTAATTCCAAAGAATGCTATTAGAAGACTCAAAAACCTTTAAAACCATACTAATTTCACTCTAAAACATGTATTGTAGCCCGATTTATGCCATTTTAAATAGGAGGATAGAAATTAAAATTTCAATTCAACAAAAACAAAACTTCATGCATAGTCTATTTAACAATTCTAAATTATAGTTGAAGTGAAATGTATACAAAAACTAGACAAAATATGCATTTAAACATTTATAAAAGTGTCATCTAAGTGTTCATAAAAGATTTACATAACATAAATTTTACTAAAATGTTAAAGGCATTTCAAATCGGAGAGCATTTGCCACTATGTCTCGAATTAATCGGTAAAATTTTAGTAAGGGATGAGTACCACAAGTAATACTTAAAAGGAAACACTTAAATAAATGGTGAAAAAATATTTTTTTTCAGAAATGTAAGCTTTGGTTATTTGTGTTACCCTCAATTTTGCAAAGTGGACCGGTGATCATCTTTCAAGTACCAAAATCATCATCTTCTTATCTTATCGAACCACCAAAGGATGCTTCTATTTTCTCATGAGTAACACAATAACAATTTTAATGAAAATAAAAATAAATATTTTTTACTTCACTTACAAAAGTGCCGAAAATACCCTACCTTAAATGGTTGGAGTTTGAATACCATTTTGTGTCCAATTTGTAACAAATTGCAGTGTGCTCTTAGCCTCTCATTCAGAAAATTTTCAAATTCAAAGATGCCTTTAGTCTATGGAAAAAGGGTGTGTGGAATTCATGGGTATATAATGGTGGTTTGTGTGGGAAATGTTGCTAAAGGAGTTGAAGAAAGTTAATGCTTTCAAATACAAATGAAGGCGACAGTTTGACACATAATTAATAGTATAAATTGATAAGGTAAGTGGGTGGTTAGATAACTAAGTTAGTGGATGGTAAAAAATAAATGGGATGCCATAGTGGACAAAGAAATCAAATTGAGAGATGATAGGTTTGAGAGGGATCAAAATAATGTGGTTAAATTTGAGATTGTTTGTAGGATAAATATTTATTGTTTAAGCGATGTTTGACACATATAATAAGATTATCAAATTTTAAACTTTTAAGGACTTAACATAGACGGCAATTAATGTGAAATATGTCGTCACAAAATAATGTAGTCAAACCAAAATATAATTTTGCCGCTTAGATGAGGATTCGACACCTTACATTAAATTTTAAGACAAGTGCGTACAATTTTACTATCATAACCAAAATTTTAATTTGGTCTCTTAGAAAGTGTTCCAGTGATGTAGCAATATAACTCAAATTATTCTCGAGTTCCACAAGAAACTTCTTTTAAAACGAAAAACAAGATTTTTCTGGTCATTACAACTCTCCCCACTTAAAATAATTTCTTCCTTGAAATTTAACATACTTGTTTAAGGAGGTCAGGATACTTGGCTGGAATATTTTCTTCTCTTTCCCAAGTAGTCTCATTCTTACCATGTCTACTTCATTGGACTTTAATTAGTGGACCTTTCGATTCCTCAAAAAGTGGTCCTTTCTCTCTAGAACCACTCTAGGAGCTTCTTCGTACATCATATCACTCTAGATATCTAATGATCGGACATTTACCACATGGCTAGGATCCGAGATATAGTTTCTCAACATATAAACGTGAAATACATTGTGCGTTGCTGATAGTTGGGGTGGCAATACTAAACGATATGCCACTTTCCCAATTTAATAAGAATCTCAAAGGACCGATAAATCTAGGTTTCAATTTTCCTTTCTTCCCGAATTGTAGTATTACCCTCATTAGTGCCACTTTGAGAAATACTTTCTCGTCAACTGCAAAAGTCAACTATTTTCTCCTTCTGTTGGCATAACTCTTTTGATGATCTTGAGCAGTCTTAATTATTGATCTAATTTTATATATAACCTTCACAGTCTTCTCGACCAATTCTAGACCCAAAACTTTCCTTTAGCAACTTCATTCTAATATAATGGCGAACGACATCGTCGACCATGCAAAGTTTCATACGACGCCATGCTAATTGTGGCTTGAAAGCCATTGTTGTAAGCAAATTCAACTAACGATAGACGATCTTCCCACTTACCACCTAAATCTAGGACACAAGATCTTAATCTATCTTCAAGAACTTTAATAGTTCGTTCTGATTGTCCGTTAGCCTGAGGGTGGTATGCAGTACTAAATATTAACTTGGTACCCAAAGCTTGTTGGAGGCTTATACAAAATTTCGAAGTAAATCTCGAATCTCTGTCTGATATGATAGACACTGGAACACCATGAAGTTATATAATCTCTCTAACATAAATATGTGCGAACTGTTCTAAGCTATAGGATGTTTGATCCGACAGGAAATGAGCAGATTTTGTTAGTCGATCCACGATCACCTATATTGTACCATGACTTCTCATTGATCTAGGAAAACCAATGACAAAATCCATTGCAATCTTTTCCCATTTCCATTCGGGTATGTTCATGGATTTCAATGGCCCTGATAGTCTCTGATGTTCATCCTTCACCTGTTCACAAATCATGCATTTAGACACAAAGAGGCCTATCTTTCCTTTCATATTTCTCCACTAAAATGTGTCATGCAAATCTTTATACATTTTGGTTTCGTCTGGATGTGCGGTGTAATGAACATAATAACTTTCAGTCATAATCTCATACATCAATACTTCATCCTTTGGTATACACAATATGCCTTTAAACATCAAGGCTTTATTTTTTACTATCTCAAATCCTTTCATCTTCTCAACTCCTACATCAGCCTTAATCTTTCCAAAAATGGGTCGTCTTTTTTAGCATCTACTATTTTGACTCTCAGGGTTGGTTTCATGGTAAAACTTGCTTACATTACCGATGTCTTTACTGGTGATGTTAACACTCCATTCCTGAGGTTCTATCATGCCTTGTACACAGTGCTCACAACTGTTCCATGTTCTTTCTACTCAACGCATCGTGACTACATTAGCCTTACCCAGATGATACAAGATAATGCAGTCCTAGTCTTTTACTAATTCTAACCATCGATATTATCTCATATTCAACTCAATATGGGTGAAGAAATATTTGAGACTCTTTGGTTGGCTACATATCACACTTGCTCCCGTATAAGTGGTGACTAATCTTCAAGGTGGCACTAGCGCTGCTAGTTCGAGATCATGTACAGGGTAATTCAATTCATATTGTTTCAATTGCCTCGGAGTATAAGCTATCACTTTCCCATGTTGCATCAAAACACATCCTAAACAAAGCTTGGATGCATTACTATAAATCATAAAACCTTCTGAGCCAGTAGAAATGGTCAACACTGGTGCTAATAGGAGTCTGTCATTTAACTCTTGAAAACTCTGCTCACATTTTTCTGACCATACGAACCTAGTACCCTTCCAAGACACCTGTGTAATAGGCCTCGCTATATTGGAAAATCCTTCTATACATTATCAATAAAAGCATGCTAAACCTAGAAAGCTCCTCACTTTTCCAACGTTTGTTGGTTTCGGCCGATTGGTCACAGCCTTAACCTTAGATTGATCTACCTCAATACCTCACGTTGTCACAGTATGACCTAGAAACCCTACTCAATCCAGCTAGAATTCACATTTCTTAAATTTGGCATACAACTTATTCTCACTTTGTGTCTCCAAAACTATCATCAGATGTTCTTCGTGTTCCTGAGAATCTCTAGTAAATTAGTATTTTGTCAATAAATACGATAACAAAAATGTTCAAATACTGATGGAACACTCTATTAATCAAATCCATAAACACCGTAGAGGCATTCGTCTAGTCAAAGGGTATCACCGTAAACTCATAATGCCCGTCTTTAGTATATAAAGTAACTTAATCTTCAGTTGATGGTTGCCCGACCTTAAATCAATTCTCGAGAAGACGAATACACCCTTCAATTGATCAAATAGATCCTTAATCCTATGAAGTGGATATTTATTTTTGATCGTCAACTTATTTAGTTCACGGTAGTCAATACACAACTTCATAGTACAATTTTTCTTCGTTACAAATAGTACTGGAGCTTCTCATGGAGTTACACTTGGTTTGATGAACCCTTTATCTAGAAGTTTCTCTAACTGGATTTTTCAACTTTTGTAATTCTTTTGGTGCCATTTGACACGGAGCTTTGAAAATAGAAGTAGCTCCAAGTACAAGATCTATTGTGAATTCTACTTGTCTATCGGACGGAGTACCCTATAGATCATTCCTAAACACATCGGCATACTCCCGTTACTGGCACATCATCTAACACTATCTCTTGTGATTAAGTGCTAGTAAGATTGACAAGATACATTTGATAATCATGAGTACTCAACATGCCCCCTGCCTTTAAAGCTGAAATGATGTGATGAGGTGCCTTAATCTTAGAAATAATGCAACATTCTCAAACACAATCATATAAAATAAAACGAGGTTCACTTGCCCCTCCAATAATCACTACCCAATATACTTAATATTTAAACTTTCATTGCAACACGAGAAAATGTAAAAATGGTTACTACACATCTAACTATTTATATGTGGTACAAAATGCATGCACAATTTTTAAATTGATGTTATTTAACTCTTGTTGAGCCTAGGGATGGCAAAAAAGCTC